>VYZQ01062414.1:22462-61319 GCA_013400655.1 Mystacornis crossleyi | reverse complement strand
GGTTTGTTTGGTTGGTTTTTAAATGACATCTCAAGGTGTCTGCTCTGTTCTCCACGGTACTTGAACTCTAACGCGTGGGGTCTTCTCCGTGCTTGGAATTCTAAATTGTCCTATAAGCTAAAATAGAGGATATTCACAAATAGTTTTGTGGGTTCAGGGACAACTGAAAACAGTATGAATGGCACAGAAATCCTGCAGGGGCCCTTGGCATTTTAGTGAGTTTATATATTGTTAAAATCAGCAGTTTCCAGCCATGCAAGGTCTATGTAATTTGTTTTCCCTTGGTATTTGTAACACTTAATACAGCGTAAGGAAATGTGTTTTGGCCATAACGGGTTATTTTGAGGTTAAAAATTTTGCCATTTAGCAAATCCTCATGATGTAATGAACTTTCAGGGTTTCATTTGTAGTTCTAATTGGCCACTTGTTCAGAGCCCTCGTGGGCAACAGCCCCAGCTCCGGGGCTGTGAGATCTTGTCTGTTGTTGAGAACCTGCTGCACTGAGCTTTCACTGGGGGATTAACCGGTGACAATTAGGATTTAGCCGAGAATTGTTTTCAAAACAATTTCCTGTCTGTGCATAATTCAGGAAAAAGAAAGGTTTCTCTTAGCAAAGTTCTGTGGTTGATGGTACATAAATAAAGTACTTAAAACTCATTCACGAATTAAAAGAAAGGCAATTGATTTATTTATCTCATAGGTCTTTCTTTGAGTTTGTTTTCTCTCAATTCTTGTGGCCCTCACCACTTTGAAGAAATGGGAATCCTGAACCTATGTAACAGAATTGGAAATTAATTTCAATTTGTGGCGAAACAGATACAGCATTTCTATGTAGAAATCTCCAAACTTCTCCTGCTTAATTACTTACTCTTTGTAACACAATTTAATACTTACTAGACTTTGGTGTTAGCAAACTTGATGTTTGATTTACTTCTAAAAAAAAGTTGCGCTGTCAAATCATAAATACTGAAAAGTCCTACAAAGTAACTGTACATTTAGTTCCAAAAAATGTCACTTTACATACTTCCCCTGCCATTTTTCAGTAGAACCAGGATTTTCCTCTTTGATTATAAAGAGCCCAAGACACTGAAGCACTTTCTAGGTGTAATTCAAGGAACCTGTCCTGGTTCTCTAGATAAGAAAATTATGTTTGTAAGAACAAATGAGATTTTATTTTGGTGTTTCTCTTCAGGCACTCTGGCTGAGAACACTTAAAAGGTTTAATATAGGTATGTGCATGATTTGATGTTTTTCTAAGTGATGATCTTGCTAAATAGTTCTAAAAAGAAAATGTGCTTGATTGCAGAGTCATGGAAATGGACAGAAGTTACCCCAAGATGACATTGGTGGTCTAGGAGGAGAATTCTGCCAGTGGTACTTTGAACTCCTCAATTCTCAGCATCCTTTGGGAATAAAATCCGGAGAAACATGGGGACCACAGCATTTCTGGGAGGACGCCAAACTGAAGTTCTGCTACAACACGCTGGAAAAAAACGTGGAACAATACGTGGGGGCAGACATGGTGAGCCTGCGCCTGCTGTCCTTGGTTAAAGAAGAATGTCTCCTCTTCAACCCCAACCTGCATTCCAATGGCCTGAAATGTGCCATGTCCCCTCACGGGTTGGTGCTGGTGGCAGTGGCTGGCACAGTGCACAGAGACAACGCTTGTTTGGGTGTCTTTGAGCAAATCTTCGGGCTCATCAGCTGCCCCATGAGGAATAACACCTGGAAAATAAAACTGGTGAACCTTAAAATAGTGGGACAGAACGCTCTGGAGCCCGGGATGCAAACTGCAGAGCCTTCCATAAAATACGAGTCAAACCAACTGCGAGAGTTCTACGACGGGAACGAACTGACTGTGTTTGAAGCTCAGAAGTTCTGAGCGTTTTGTCACAGCTCGGTGAGGGGCTGGCTTGTTGCTGCCGTGCATTTTCTCTTCTCTTCTCTGAGTATGATTTGCTGGGGGCAAGCTGAGATACGTGGTATTAACACAGGGGATGCTTGTGGGCACTTTGCAAGAGCTAACAAATTATTTCAAGGGTGTTACTTGAGGTTTTGCACGGTCGTTGGCGTGGAGTGTGGTTATTCATGGTTACATTTAAATATGGATTGGCAGCAGTGTGTAATGAGGGCTTCACAAACTGCACATTCTCTTCAGGACACCGGTTGAAACTCTTAGGTGAGCTGTAGCAGGAGGTCATTGTTTTTGGAATTTGGGAGGGGGAGGTGTCTGAATGGACATCTGAGTTCCAAGAAAACCAATACTAAACCCAAAACAGAACACTGTGAATGGAGGCAGCTGCTGTGGATGTTCTAAATGTGGTTTAATGGGACAGTGCAAGGAACCTGGCATTGTGGAAGTCTTTTTTTTAACGTCTTTGCATAAATTGCTTCCTGTCCTTTTACCTTATGGTTCCAACTTTGTCACGAATACACACAAATTGTTCTGTGTCCCCAAGCAGAGAAGTTTAGTTGGTTGCCCATTTCTAGCACTGGCTGTCTTGGATCAAGAACTGAGTTTCAAAACTTGCAGAACACTGTATGAACCAAATGCTCTGATAGTTATTTTGTATATAATTGCAACAGAGTTCTTAATATAATAGTTGTGATTTTTGTATGTTTTCTCAAAATAAATATTTTGTTTACTCTGAGCTGCTTTATTACAGGTACTGAAAGTCAATTTGTTACCACTGGGTGGTTACAGTGATAGGTCACGCTAAGAAAAGTATCCAATTGCAACTTAATAAATGAGATTATTTGCATTGTAAAACTTGATTTTTTCAACTCTAATTCTTTATAAGGGGTTAGAGGTGAAATGAGGTGAAAACTTCTGTTCCTGCGTCTTGTTTGGATCGTTTGTGAATTCTGTTTTAATTTTCTAGCTTCGCCATTTGAAGTTCTGAAACCATAACCATTCCCCATAACATATCAAAACCCAAAGAACTGTTCCCAGGTTTGTCATGGTAAAGTGTGGCTGGGTCAGAGGAAACAAGAAGGTTCAGATATGCACAGAACTGATGTTTCTGAATAGTCTGAATCTTGGTTTCTCCTTTAGGTTTTCTAAAATAATTTCTTGCCTAAGCAAAAGTTGAAATACTGTGTTGGAATGTTCTTTCTCAATAAGCAGCTGAGTTGTGGCTTCTTCAGCTACTCATGCATAATAAATTAATTCAACCAGAATGTTAAATTTGGAAGCAGAGTTTCCTCACCCATGTTGAAATTTGCTGTCTGGAATTCCATTAAACATTGTGTTGTTTTGATTTGTAACTGGCAGCAGAGCTGTTCCTTTAGTCAATGTGTTAAATTTGAAAACATTCCAATTCTTTACGCTTGGTAAGTTCAGGGTGCTGAATACAAGGAGCAGTGTGGAAAATCAGCTTTTTACTGAGGCTGGTACCTCATGGGCTTCAGTTCTGACTCCTTCAGTTCTACACAGAGTGCTCAGGAAAATGTTAAATTGTCACAGATTTGTGACCCCTGTAAATCCTTGTTCTGTGGCAGTGGAGTGGGTGCTCTGTGATTTATTGATGACCTGTTGTGCAGCTGATCAGGCTGTTCAGAACCTGCCTGTGCTCATTAGCTGCTGCACGATAACTGCTTTCTTCACAGGGTATCTTGGATATTTTTCCATTCTTTCTATTGTTTAGAATAAATATCCTTACTGAGAGTTCCAAATTCAGTTTTTGAATCATTGTCACAGGCAGAATTTTTAAGAGTAGAAAAACATTGACTGTGGGGCAATTTTAAGAAGGTACTTTTAGCTTAACCTTGACTTTAAGAAAAAGTTAGAACTTGTTTAAATGGAGCTGAAATTGTTTCTGGACTTGTTTCAGGAAGCTGAAATATTTATAGGAGTGATTTCATCCCTCTTTCTAGATGCTGCTGTTCAGAGCTGAAGTAATTAATTGTTGATTTACCCGTGGAAGCACTGGACATTTCAGTTGTATTTAGGAGATTGAAAAAAATGAAGTAAAATTTCTTTAAAACTGTTCTCATCCATTTTCCTCTGTTTCCTATAACAACAAATATTTTCAGAAACAGTTTCTTGTGTCTATCGCTACCCCTTAAGCTGCAATGCTACATTTGTGCTTTCTACNATCTGTCTGTCTGTCTGTCTATCACTATCTGTCTATCACTTAAGCTGCAATACTACATTTGTGCTTTCTAGATCTCTCTTTGTTTAATAATTTGTTAAAAAGCAAAATTCTGATTTGCAGCAAAGTACGTGGAACTTTCTGAATGTTAAACAGTGCAAATTGTGTCCCTCTGTGCTTTCTTTGGATGCTCCTCATGAAATGAAGTTTTTAAGTGTATTCCCGAATTTGTAAAAGGTGTCTTAATAGTCTTCATCTGTTTAGACTTTATCATTTTTTATTCTGCTGGTTTTTTCCTGTTATAATTGTGTTCATTATGACAGGAAATCTCTTATGTTCCCTTGTCACAAGGTACTTCTGCTTCTTTGTGCATTGCTTGCTGTTTTCTTGCAATCCATTATCTATCTTGATGCTTTTTCTTTTTCCCTAAGAGTCAGACAAGAGTAAACTCTGCAAGGTGATAAAATTCTGTAAAAAGAGAAATACAGGCCCTCAGTAAAGATACCAGCAACCACAGGATTTTGCTTTTAGCTCATCCATTGTACTTCAGTTTTCAAAGCATTTTGAAGACTTACTGCAGCTTCAAAGTTTCTTTTCTTTTTCAGGGCACAACGTAGAAATCTGAAGTTAAATGTGGGTGTAACTGCAGGAGTGATGACAGTGCTGTGACCGTCCCTGCTGCCTGCAGTAGGTCCAGGGGCTCGCTCGAGACTCAGCAGGCGACAGGAGTGGCCTCTGGGTGACATCTGGTGGCAGATTCACCACTTGCCTGGAGCCGCAGTCCCGATGAGACTGTGCAGAGCAGGCTGCTTTATCCCACTCCTTGCTGGCAACAGAAGGCCCTAAAATTGCCAGGTTCCCCCTTGCCTTGATCTAAAGGGAAAGCTTGAAGGGAATCCCTCCGCCCTAGAGAAGCACCTGAAAGGATGTTTGAGGACTTCAACCCATCTGAGCTGGGATTTTCAGGATACCTGTTGTTCTAGGGTTGTAGGGGGAAACATAATGATGATAAGGAGGCTTTTATCCTGGTGATAAAATCCCAGCTGACTTGTTAACGAATGCATTTCTTTTTACATCTGCTTCCCTTACTTGTTATTTTTTTTTCTACTATACCTGGCTCTAGTGAGTGGGATTCTTAAGGCAGCGTAGTTGCTTTTTTCTAAATACTGCTTGTAACTGCAAATCTTAATCACAGGCCCAAGGAGAGGAGGATTGTATTCATTCAGAGGTGCATCATGCTGTGCTCCCAGTGTACATCCTTTTTTTTTCCCCAGTTCTTACTGAAAATGCCAAGGAAAGAGCCAAATGAAACGCATTAGAAATCGTGTTTGAACAGAGCAGCTGGACATGCCCAACCCATAACATTTTGTATAGAGCAGAATGAAAACTGAGAAACCAACTATCTTTCTTGCATAAACTTCCAGAAAGAACGAAAATATAACATTTATTGGGCTTGTTGCCAGTAGTAATTGCCCTTACAGAAACTCTTTAGAGACATGGGTTAGAACAAAGCGGAGATTTTTGTGAAAGTGGTATTTGTGCAAAGAGGCATCTGCTGGAAGGAGCAAGGGATGTGTAATTCCTGCCCAGCCACCTCTCTCTGCCCTCGGAGAGCATAAATTGCGAGGGAAATAGCATCATGTTGTACGTGCTGCCATAAATCACGCATTTTATAACCAGTAAAAGCCAGAGCTGCTCATCTAGATGAGGTTTGGGTGCCTTGCCAGCATTTTCCCACATAAGACTATTGAAAGGAAATGGTGATTTTTAGTAACTTGGCTGTGATTTAACAAAACAGCTCATCTTTGATAGCTGAGCTTTCCTCCTCCTCAGCTGCTGAAGTCCATTGTCCCAACTAATGGACAGGAGCAGCTTTCAGGTAAGGAATGAGTGAACAAACAGGGGATCCTCCACCAGGAGAGGTGACAGCACCTCCTTTACTCTAAGAACTGTGGAATTGAGTAAAACTTGCAAGTGCCACATCCATGTCTTGTTGAACACTTCCAGGGCTGGCAATTGCACCAGTTCCCCGAGCAGCCTGTTCCAATGCCTGACCACCCTTGCAGTGAGGAAATTCTTCATAATATCTAATCTAAGCCTCCCCTGGCACAACTCGAGACCATTCCTCTCTTCCTGCCTCTTACCTGGGAGAAGAGAAGGATCTCTGACTTCACTACACCCTCCTTTCAGGGAGGTGTAGAGAGTGATAAGGTCCCCCTGAGCCTTCTCCAGGCTAAACAACCCCAGTTCCCTAAGCTGGTCCACATCAAACTTGTGCTCCAGACCCTTCCCCAGCTCTGTTCCCGTCTCTGGACACACCTCAGCCCTTCAGTGTCTTTCTTTTGTTTCAGAGGCCTTTAGAAATTCACTGTAAGTGTCCTCTGAAGCATCCTGGATAACTCCAAGTGTGCTGTTTGAATACCATGTTGTAATTCCAAAGTTCCAAACCAAATGTTTTTATTTTTCCTCTTGGCAAATTGCAGAACCTCCCAAGCACAAGGAGAAACACGTTCTTGGGTTCCGTCTTGACAGCTCTCCCAGCCCTTACTGAAGAGGCCGTTTCAGGTACCCCTGGCTGTCTCTGGCTCGTTTGGGTTGTGTGGGTGAGTGTTGCGCTGAGGTTTCTGCTGTGTCTGGCAGTTCTGTCCTAGCGTGAGCCCTTGACAGTGCCCTGAGTGCTTCTGCTGCAGGAATCATTTTAGTGCCGGTCAGGAGGCTGCTTCTGGAGGAAACGCTGTGTTTGCTGCCACACCCACAAGCGCTGTGATCTGGTTCACGTTGCAGAGCACTCACTCTGGAGCTCCCTTGGGACAAAACTGGAGCAGGGAGCTCCTGCAGCCCCGTGGCCAGGGTACCCTGCTCCCTGTGAGGCGGGCAGGCTGCAGGACCACCCTGGAGCTGGCTGGCAGCAACCCCCCAACACACGGAGAGTTGCTGCGCTGGCAGCATCTCAGCAACAGCTGTTTCATGCTCCTGTTGCACAGCACTGTTTGCTAATGTAAACACAGCTTAAGGGTGATGAAAATGGTAATGTGGCCTCCTTAGGACGAAATTAAATTAGTTTTCATCCTAATGCCGTCTTAAAATGTGTGTGTATATATGTACGTACATATTTTTAACAAGTCTTTCACTCACTTTCTAGCATTTCCCTTGCAGGATTTATATTTCAAGTGGAGTAATTGTCAGCTCCTCTTTAACAGCAATAAGCCATAAGACATCATGTCAGTACTTGTTCATCTATTCCTTTTTCTCAGTTCATTAGAGTTATTTATGGCCTGGCTGGATTTTGAGTATTAATGAATTCTCCTCAAAGTTTGCATTTTTTATTGAAATAAATCGATCCGTTTAATATCTCTTCAGTAATTATGTGTTTAGATGTATTTGCACAGTGCCCCAGCTCTAACAAGATTAGTGGCAGGAAAATCCCATTCTGCAGATTAGCGTGATGTATTGAGTTGAACTTTAGGATTTTCCTCTGGTGCTTCATTATGAAGCTTTATTACAGAAAAACACTTTGTCTTCAATTACTTGCTGGCTGATGTGCATCTGGAAGGCTCAGATGAGCAGTCATTTTTTCCCTCTGAAATTAGAAACATCAGCGTATGANNNNCGAGTGCTACCACGGCACAGATGACTTTGCAGCTACTGTAATAATCATAGAAGTCTCCTCCCAGCTGTCTCCAGCAGCTGCTTTCCCCAGATCTAACGGGCAAGGACTCTGCTGGAGGCAGGAGAACATTGCACAGTTTACTTTGAGCTCAATGAGGGGTTGACAGCGAGGACAAAGGCTTTCAAAGCCACAGAAGGGCAAATTCTTCCCCAGGTGAAGAATTTCCCCAGGAGCTGAATTTCAGTTCTGGTTGGTCTTCCACGTTATTGACCCAAGCTGGGATTGTGTTATGGATCTGCCAGGTTTTGCAGGAGCCCATGAGGACTGGTTTGTCGCTGACAAGGCAGCTCCTGCTTCAGCCCAGGATGCCACCCCTTCACAGCTGGCTGGGAAACATGAGCAGTATCACTGGTGTCAAGAAAGCCATTAGATCATAAAAATACCATCTTAAAACATTCGAATTCCAACACTCTTAAGAGTTTTTGCATCGGGGGAGAAAACCACCCACAAGCAATGTTGCACTGCGAGTGCAAACACCGTGGTTGCCCTAAAGATTTTACATATGCAACAGAGGGCTTGGATTCCAACCTAAAAAAGTTGGATGCTTCCAGGCTCTAGCTGACAAACTTTGGCAGCAGGCTGACACTGCTAAGCATGATGGATAGAAGCTTTTTAAACCCTGCCATGGAAAATATCTGGCTATGGGCTCCACGGGGAGAAGCTGGTGTGTGGATGACTCCTGTGACACAAAGAGAGAGCTCTGAAGCCCTTCGGAAAAGACCACCCACCCTGTCCTCCACAGACCTGGGAAGAGGTAAAAATGTCTGCTCCCCCTAAAATGTGTTTCTGGGTCTTGTGATTCCACATGTAGGAAGCTGGTGAGGAAAATTGTTCTGCCTCTTGCTTGCATGATGTGAGCTGTGACTTCTCATGGAATGGAAGTCGTAAGCATTTTATAAATGTGTAAGTTTATTTAATAACTATGCCATGTTTCAATTGCATGGAGGTGGTGCAGTTACCTGGGACAGTTCCTTGTGTCTAAGTCACTTGGAGTGCCCTAAATCTGGACTTTTCATCAGAAAGCCCATCTTCTATCTCTCTGTGTGCTTCCCATGGCCTCCTGTATCCTGGGCAGGGCTGGAGAGAACCAGAGGCTTTGTAGCTCCCTATCTGCTCGCAGTAACTAGAGCATTACAAATTAGGGAATGGGCTTAAAATTAGTTTTACTTCTTTTATCTTCTAGTTCTCAACCCTTCACTTTGAAATTCTGAGCTCCTCGCTTCACTTGCGGATTCCTTCTGCTCCCAGTGTCCCCACAAGATAGTAACACAGTCCACACTGGAAAATCCCTAACTTTGTCAGTGTGCAAAAGGGGAATGGTGCTGCTGGAAGGTTGTTCCCCTTCTCCCAGTCCCAGTGGCTGTTTAAACAACAGTTTAAACAGAAAAACTTAAACAGAGCATCTTCAATGTCTATTTTTAACCAGGGAAATCCTGGATCTACTGTCTGTAGATAGGATTTTTGTAGTATTCCAAATTTTAAACAGAAGTAAAATTGGGCCAGAAAAGTATGGCTTCAGATAAAAAGTGAAGGGCCGCTGAACTGGATTTCTGTTTGTAACTACTTTTTTTGAGGTGTAGCTTGATCTCTGCAGGTAAAAGTTATCAGATGAACTGTCAGCTCCTGAGTGATATTCAGGATGTTTTAATTCCAAATTCTTGCGTTCTTTTCTTTGAATGTATTTGTGGCCTGTGTGCTCTTCTGTATCTTTTCTATCTTCCTGTCTCTCTTTCTTTCTTCCTCTTCTAATTCCCTCTTCTTGGAACATTTTGAGTAACTTAACATTAAATAGGCCTAAAGTTTGCCAAGTTGAATGGGCCAAGTCAATGCTCTGAGAAGTGTTTTTATGTAGACTGGATGTTGTAGTGAACCCTTCGCCAAAGTCCCTTGATTTTTCTAAAGTGCCAGTAAAGCTGTTTTGACCTCTTGAGAGTATCATGTTTGTATTTTCTCAACTACTGAGTGCACACTAGGAAATATCCTCAAGGAAGAATGCCAGGTTGAATATTGCAAGCTCATTAGGGTTCTTCTTTCTTCCTTTTTTTTCTCTTTTTCTTCCATTTTAAATCCAGATGTGTATCCCAAGACCTGAAGCGAGCAGAAAGGGAGCGAAGTTGTCTCTTGTAGCCATGCTGGGGATTTCTGTCTTTCTTGTGGCAAATGTTGCACCTGAATGCATTTGTTCTATTTAATGTACAGACAGAAGTGTCCCTTTTCCTTCTCAGCTGAAATAACGTTTCACATTGATCAAGACACTTTCTTTTTCTAAGTTTGTGCCATCCCCAAGGAGTTATTCACAAAACTTTGTCTGGGAGCTGGTGATTCACCTCTGACAGCACCATTACCCTCTGTATTTCCTTGAAGGGAAGATTTGGGCTGAAGCAAGGAGCTCTGTTCCTGCTCCTGAGCAGAATTAGGGATGTTTTCTGTGTGCACCCAGGGCAGGTTGCTTGTTCAGTGGGTTTGTCACTCTAAATGTCCTGAAGGAAACTAAGTGGCAGAATAATTGTGAGGGGACAGTGACCCACCTGAGGGCAAGGGGGTGTCCCCTCTGCTCTGAGCCCTGGGGAAATGCAGGGGCCAGGGAGGTTTTTATGCTGGTAACAGGCACATGAGGAGAGCATGCAATCATATAAAACACTCCAGTAAGCACTTGGGACCTTCATTTTGAGAAATCAGGGAAAAGAATATTTTCCAGCACATCCTTTCCTGTGGCTTTTTCATATTTTTGAATTGACATGTAAGCCAAGATTTAGTACGTTTTTTTGGTTTTTTTTTCCCCCCTCCCTTTCTGAAGCTTTGTTTTGTGTCAGGACATTGTACAGTCTGTCTGAGAGACACAACTCAGACCTGGCAAAGTCGTGCTGATGCCTTTGGCTGGTGTTAGCTCCAGCTGAAGGAGGGGAAGGGGATGAACTGTTTGCTGAGGAAACAGATTTTTCAGGCAAAGTCCTGTAGGAAGAGCTGTGAGGTAGGAATGCTGAGCTAAAATTTTTTATTCTATTTTTATTGGCAAAGCCCAATCAGAGAAAGGTGAGAGCTTCTAGCAGTGTTGCTATGTAGGAATAGAGGAGAAATAGTCATTGTTCTCCTCCTTCACCTCCAAGGAAAAATGGCATCAGAGGGAGCACACTGACCTGTTTTGCTGTGCTCCGACCTCTGTTCATGGGTGTGTAGATGAAAATTAAAAGGTTTTAATTTGTTGTTGAACTGTAGATGCAAACGTGCAGCACTGTTCTGTTAGGATGATAGAAAGTGCACGTCTTGTTGTGAGGAAAGCTTTTATAAAAACCTCACGTCTGAGAAATGGCACCTGGAAAATCAAACTGCAATCCAGTGCAGGCAACTCTATGATGTGGCTATAACTCATTATGAAAAATACAAAAGAAATCAATAGGGTCATCAGCTGGTACTAAACCATGTCTCAAAAGTGGGCATGTCCTGTGTTGTATTTTCCTGGTAATACAGATGGCTGGATTCTGGTGTGGTCAAAGACCTTGCTCAAAATATACACTGAAAATTGCTGTACAGCACAGACCTTCCCCATGTCTGCTTCCTTTAGCAGGAGGTGGTGATTGCAACAAAGGATTTAAAAAAAAAATAGTAAATCAGTCATTTACTAGGCTTCTTTCTGCTCCTTGACATTATTTTCAATGGCATCAGTGGCACTGAATGTGGCTCTTGGGGCCACGGTAGTGGCAATACAGAAGTGAAAGCAGCTGCACAGGGAGTTGGTGGTGAGGAACTGAGGCAATTAGGAAAGGGTGGTGCCAGAGCTGGATTGAGTCAGATGTGAAAAAATGGCACCCTCACATCACCCTGAAATGTGCTGGTATCAGTGATCAGAGGCAGAAGAAATGGTTTTCTCAAACTGGGCAGCTTCTAAAAGATGGGAAAATATTCAGAGGGAAAAATCAGAATTCCAGCCAGCTTTCAGCAACATAGATATTCAGAGCTGAACTTCACAACAGCTGCACTTATAATGCTGTTTTGCAGATCTAACACTTGCAAGATGTGGAAAATAGAATATTCAGGATGAATTTTAAGAACGCAATAGGAATAACCAGCGTGGTGGATGTAGATTTTGGGTATTCTGCACTTTCTGAAGGATTTGTTTTTAATGTGAAGCATGTACCTTCACACTCCGTAACATGTGCTCTGATTCCCTGACAGATCCGTTCTGCAAAGTCCCGCTGGAATATTGGCACTCACACCATCTATAAACAGACAGTCAAGGTTTGTGTCTGTCAGGGCTGGACTTCGTTTTATTTACTGCATGGTCTTTGGGGGTGGGAAGGAAGGGAATTAATCAAAAGAAGCACGCAATTCTCCCTTCCTCCTTCCCTTTATTTATTTATTTTTGGAACTTGAAAGCTTTCAGAACTCCTCGTTATTCTCAGGGTTCATTTTTTATTCTTTTTTCCCAGTAGGAAAGCGGCTGATCTCAGCAGGTGAGGGGCAGGGCGATGAGCTGTTGGAGACAAAAGGCATTTCCAGAGATCATCACAGAGATAAGGGGTCCTCTGGTGATTACCAGGGCTGATGGGGTGAAGGGGACAGGGTGCAGAGGAACTGGGGGGCTGAGGAGCAGCCGGCTGGGGGAGGAGGGTGGAGGTAGAGGGTGCAGAGCAGGAATAGGCACGGGGCGTGGGCTTCCAGGGGTCACGGTGGGGAAATTTGCCTTTCTCCATGGAATGTGTTATCCCTGGGTGCTGTGTAGGTATTTGTGGGATTGCCTCCTGTCTGGAAGATTTAATGCCTATGGAAGCCCCCGTGTGTGTGATGCACTAGTGGTGTTTCCGTGTGGGATGCTCCATTTGCTCTGGCCTGTCTGTAAGGAAAAACCCTATGAGTAGGAGTCCCTAAGTATGAAGTGATAGTGTTGGGAATGATACCGAGTTTTTAAAATATTTTTGTATAACTTCAGTCAGGGGTTTTGTTTGCCTTTGCGCCGGGAGACAGGAATTTTAAGTTTCTTTTTGAAGGACTGTTTCAGCACTCAAGGCGTGATGAGCTGAACGTCTCAACAGACTGGGAGTAGCACAGAAGACACACAAAAGGTAATGACCAATAATAAACATCAGCTCCAAACATCACCCCTGGCATGGCCAGAGACACCAGGTCCAGAAAAGACTGATAGGAGAACCAAGGAATGAGAACCTAATTAACATCGAAGGCGAAGAGATGGGTAACCAACAGGAAACCAGATCCTAAGAACTGTGTAACTTGTGACCAATGAACATTGAACCAATGAATTTCTGTGGGTTTTGAATGTATAAGTATCTGAAAAATCTAGTAAAACTGATGTGTGATGGAATGATTTCCTCTGCACACCAGGGCCATGTGTGGATGAAATGATTTCTGTTGCACATCCTGGCCAGAACAACATCCTGGCCAGTGTAAAGTAATGCCTTGGTTCTCTAACACTAAAAATGCTGTTGGAGGGCTTTTGTTTTCCCCGCAGTTTCGGTGGCAGTAGGAGACAGCTCAAAATGACGCATATTGCAGATAATTGAGAAACTCTTTCAGGGCCAGTGCACTGCCACCCCTAGGTCATGACCACAGCACAGAACAGTGTCAGACATTCACTTTGAGGACAAGGCAAAGCAACTGCCCGCAGAACGCTTGTGACAATCACATTTCTTTTACAGGCAGGAATCTCCTTCCAGCTGCAGTTGAACACGAGTAGGATTACAAAACCTCGATGGGAGCGTTAAAGCTGCGATAAGAAACTTCAGCGGGAATGAGAAAGCGAGGGGTGGCTCGCAGAGAGCGGGGTGGAGAAGGGAGTGTTCCCCTCCGCTCAGGGTGATGCTTACCCGGGATTTAGTGACCTGAGCCATAAAACCCGAGCCACAAACCCGGCCAGAGCTGCGAGCCGAGGCAGGGAGGGCTCGGGAGGAGC
Source organism: Mystacornis crossleyi (assembly GCA_013400655.1). Lineage (NCBI taxonomy): Eukaryota > Metazoa > Chordata > Aves > Passeriformes > Timaliidae > Mystacornis > Mystacornis crossleyi. The sequence continues at coordinate 47,650 of VYZQ01062414.1, read as the reverse complement.
GGGCTGAGCCCCCCGGCCCCGCTCCATCCGCAGTGCGCGCAGCGGCCGCGTCGCGGAGCTCTTGCCCCGCGGTGGCGCCGCGGCCGCCGCGCATCCCACGGGTGAAAGGCAGGAAAGGCAGGAAAGGCAGCCCGCCCGTGCCACGGCAAGCGGGGACCACCTCCATGGATGGATCGCGGATACTGGGCTCTCCGCTGCCCGCCCGGGAGGGATCCCGGCGCAGCATCCCGGGCGCACTGCGCGCATCTTCCGTGCGGGGCCAGCCCCGCCTCGCCGGGCCGGGGGACACCGGGCGCTGTGTGCCCTGTCCCCGAGGCTCTGCGTGCCCTGTCTCCGAGGCTCTGCGTGCCCTGTCCCCGAGGCTCTGCAGCTGCGCCGGGATGCTTTCGCACCGCGGAGCCTGCGGGAGCCGGGGAGGGCGCTGCCCTCCTCTCCCGCCTGGCTTCACATGAAGCAGGAAGTCACTGCGGTCCTGCAAGGAGAGGGTGGCTGAAACAGTCAGATTTACTGACTAAAACTCCATAATTTTGCCCCAAAGTCTGGAGACAAACTCCTGGATGGCCTTGGCCTGGAGTGCGGCCATGTGGTTGTGGAGCAACAGATATCAGGCTTTTCCTGCCGAGGAGGCGGCAGGACAGCTGATGGTGCCGCTCGTGGCGTGCTCTGATGAAAGTCAAGAGAGGAGTTTTGATGCCGAGGTGACTGGGAAGAGCTTGGGATCGCCAGTGAAGTTGCAGTGTGAAGATATTCTCGACACCAGTGCCCACTTCCCCTCCTGAGGGATGCTGTGGGCAAGACTCCAAATCTGGCTCATGGCTCGAGTTGAAAGAGCAGCAGTACCAATATTGGTAATTTCATTCTCGCTGAAACGCTGGCTCTACAAAGCTTCATTCTTTTGCGGTGCTCACTCTGTCCAAGGCTGGTTGCAGCTCAACAAGCCTTACTCAGGTCTGCAATAACTTGTGATGCAGGGAAGGCACCCTAATCTTGATCTGAAAACTTTAAACCAAACATAAACCACTCAGCTTCACCCCCCGGCAGTTCATTTCGGGGAGTAGCTGTTAAAAATGCGTACTTTGGTTCTCATTTTCAATGACCTGGATTTAGCTGTCAGCCCCTGCCCGGGATTATTCCTCTCCCTGCTAGGCCCAGTCACCCTTCCTAAAGCAGTGGGACCGAGGGCTGTTTGCATTAGGGATATGTTGCCGGCCAAAACCTCGGGCTGAAGTTTGTTTCCTTTGTGAAGAAACAATGTTGATGCTGTTGGCGATCCCCATCCCGCTGACAAACCCTCTTCCTACTCCTGCTGTGACGGTGACAGACTCCAACCTGGGACAAATCCATGGGAACAGTGGTTGGGAGGGCAGTGGCTCAAGACTTTCACACTGGAAAAGCAGCATTTGGAGAGAGTGAGGAGTTTTACCTTGGCTCTGGCCCACAGGCTTTCTTCAAAATATCCCTTTCACATGGAAATTCCTGCCAAGTGATGATTGCTGGCTCTGGCTGGCATGTGAGCCACAGCAAGAGACACAAAGGTTCTGTATCAGTGGAAATACGTGACACAAAGGAAGGGGAAGGGGTTTGTTTTGTGCTGGATACTGTAATCGGCCAGCAGCTTGCAGGGAGTCTTTGTGGCAGGGCTGGGAGGAGAGGGATAGGAAAAGAGAGCTAGATTTATTAACATTAATTCCAAATAATCAGTTTTCGGCTGAAGGCAGCACCACTGATCTCAAATTTCCCTGCCTCAGACTCAGTTCTTGAGTCCCTTGCCTACTCCATGTAAAGCCCTGGCCAAGAAAGCACACCTGCATTAACTCTGCTGCACGTAATTTATTGAGCCACTTTTACCACAGTGCTTTTTTTTGTTCCCCATCACCAGCAAAACAAAAGTAACTCCTAGCATGGCCATCCTACACGTTGGTTTTTAGTCAGCATTGCACTGTGCACACAAGGCAGGTGCTGCTCTCTGGTACACCCGTCCCAGTCTGCATTGTGACTGTCTTTGGAGATTAGCCTAGGGCAAATCCCCAGATTTTTCTAGGAAATCCAATCATGCTTTTGTGAAAGAAAGTTAAAGACAGAAAGGCACCGCTTGGTCTCACCTTTCTTACCCCAAGCCAGACAATTAGGCACAGAGCATCAAAAGCGTATTGCAAATTCCCACCTGAGGTGTCTGGTGTCTGCAACATCTCACAGGAACCTTGAAATTTCCGTGGAAAAGTTATGTCTCAAGGGAAGAAATACAGCCCGTGGTGGACTCTCACAGTGCACCTGACAGTAAAGAACTACTGCAAGCATGAGCAAGGGGGAAACTAAGATGGATTCACCCCTTCTGAACCTGCTCAGCGATTCCAGGGATCTGGTATCACCAGCTGGACTTCTTTTTCTCTATGGATCTCTGTATTTTGTTGTACAGTCGCTTCCATCAGATTATCAGGCTGGAGCTGTTGCAGCAGAGCTGCCTCATCATCTTGCTTGAAAGGCTTTTTGAGAACTTCACTTTTCTTAGAAACTGTCAAATGCTTGCTTTAAAATTTATTAATAAATTAGTGAAGGTGATAAAGAAGTGCAAGGTGATGGACCTGGGCTGTGGGAATTACAGATGTGAGACCTCAGAGCCCCTTCCAGTGCCTAAAGGGGACTTACATCAGAGAGAGAGATTGACTTTTGCATGGACAGAAAGTGATAGGACAAGGGGAAGTGGTTTTAAACTAAAACAAGGGAGATTTAGATGGAATATTAGAAAGAAATTCTTTTTGTGAGGGTGGGCAGGCCCTGGCACAGGGTGCCCAGAGAAGCTGGGACTGCCCCTGGATCCCTGGCAGTGTCCAAGGCCAGGCTGGATGGGACTTGGAGCAACCTGGGACAGTGGAAGGTGTCCCTGCACACAGCACGGCCAGCACTGGATGGCCTTTAAGGTCCCTTCCAACCCAAACCAAATAAATTATTACAATCTGATTTTGTACACACACTGACTTCAAATTAATTCATTTATTCTATACTAGAAATTTCTATTGTAATTTAATTTTTTTAAGTCATCCTGAACAAACAGAAAAAGACTTATTTTGAAACTTTGGTGTTTACTGTATAGCTTTCATTTCATCTTTCTGGAATGCAAAGTGAATTTTATCTACTTCTCACTTCATGTCTGTGGATACCTGGAAATTTATAGGGAGTGAAACCAGAGGTATTGAATTTCAGTGAATTTTAAATACGTCAGTATCAGCTGCTGCTCTTTGCTGCAGGCCTACGAGGTGCTATGTCTCCACGGGTAGCTTGCAACAAGAGAACTCACCACACCTGAATCCTTCCTGATAAGAAAAAACAAATGTTAATGGACTTGGTTCTTTTCCTCTTTTCTGCTTATTCTCTCCTTTTCGTAGCTCTCTGCTGTCCTCACTTTTAGGCAAACATGCCTTACCCTATTTCTGTCACTCACATTTCCTTCCCTCTGTGCTGCTCACCTCCTTGTGAAGCCTTAAATATCTCTTTTGCTGCATCTCACTGTTCATTAGGATATTGAGGCATCTTCCAGCTGCTCCATCTGGGGTTTTTAATTGGAACAAGGATGCCTGAGGGTGAAAAGAGAAAGAGAGAAGATGAGGGGGCGAGTAAGGTGTGGGTAGGGCAGAATACAGATTTTTCACAGCTGGGAGAGGAAGGAGCTTCCCTGCAAGCAAGCAAGAGGAGGGGGAAGAGGTAGGAGGGAGCCAGGTGAAGGGAGTTTAAGAAACCCTGATTAGTTAATGTTTGTAAAGTGCTGCTGAGACGGCAAAGTTATCTGTATATGCTAATCCACTAATCGGTATTCTGTGGGTGATTAATCACAGCTGACTTGTCAATAGCAAGGACTGATGGGAGTGTAACATAAAAGTTAGGCAGCAAGTAAGGTTAAGCTCTTCCTTTTTTCTGGAGTAGAAGGGGATTTTACTTTGAGGCTTCCTGGCGTGTCCCCTGCTGTGGTGCAGAGAAGGTTGGTGAAAGTTCCTCTCTCATTTCTGTAGCTTTTTACAACAATATCTGATGGTACTGATAAAAATAACAGAGTGAAGAATAGCCCTGCAAGAATTCTCAGACAACCCTGTGTCATGGCACAGGTCTCACTTCGGGTGGTATAAAAATCTCATATCACACGGTTTGTGTGAATTGAAGATAGAGAGTGAGGGAAAGCAGCAGGTGGTGAGAACGCTTTTGTGTGGCCCAATAACCACCACCACAGCCTGTCTGAGCTGGTCTTTCAGGTGTCCAGCTGGGTCCGGTATCCAAAATTGGCATGATGACAGCAATAATGGCCATGGAGAGAGATTATTGAGGGAAGCAGCCTGTTTGGTTATTTCTGGAACTAGAGTTTGTTCATGGTGTGGTATTGGAGCGAAAATTAAAAGTGTAGCACAGTAAGCTGTTGATGGTGCTGGATGAAAGGGTGAAGTTCCTTCATGGTCATGATGAAAGTTGTCTTCTCTCAGAAGTGAAGACGCCTGGCAATCAGCTGCTGCAGCAGCTTTTGTTCTCCCTCTGGCGGGCCAGTGGCCCTGAGCTAAGGTATTCTGAAATAATTTAGAAATTAGTCGCTGTCTTGAAGTCTTAATTCTAGCGTATCCTAGGCATAAAATACTGTGCTTTAAAGTGTTCTGAAATGGAGGGATCTGAGGCCGTACTGTGAGAGATACCTGCCTTGGAGTAATGACAGTAAAAGTGGTGCTTTTGAAGGCAATAAAGTTCTGTCTGTTATGTGGTGGCTGCTGAGTTTTCTGCTTTTGTCACAGTGTTGGTGAGCGCGAGGCATTTTTTTTGGTTACCTGCTTTCTTTTTTTTTGGGAATGAATGTTTCTCTGTTTGTGTTAGTGCTTTAACACAGCTGGGGACCCTTCTGAAAAATGTCAGTGCCTCATGCCTGGTTCATGGTAAGTGCCTTCAAGAAGTCCTGGTACTCTCTTCTCTCCTGCTCCCATACCTTGGTTTATCTACTGCCTGTGTAACTGTAATTACAAGTGGTATCGCTCAAGAGCAAATCAATCTCCTTTTTAAACACAGGCAGGACAGAGAATTACTTCTTGTTCTAAAAGGGAAATCAGAGCTGAAGCTTGCATGCTAACAGGGCAGTGAGAGACTGTGCTGGCCTTTATCTGCTGCTTTAATGTTTAAAGCACAGGAATAATGTGTGACTTCATCAGCACTTCAGTGGCAACCCTTGCTCCTCTCTGTGACTTTCTGTTCAGGCTTTCTTCATGCCTGTAATTCCAGCAGCACTGCTTCCTCGCATGATTCCAAGGAGCTGAGAAAAGGATGGTGTGTGTTTGGGGTATCCTGGTGATTGAGGTTCTCCCCCTGTCCCTGAAGAAAACTTGGTTCTCCGGGGGAAGAGCCTAAAGATGTCAAAGCAAAGCAATGAGCTGTGGATAACATAGTTTTCAGAAGGCTTTTGGCAGGGCTGTTTTTCTTTCGTGGGGGTGTCAAGGTGAAGGATTGACATAATTTTCAGGGAGTGGATAGAGAGAATAAATGTTCCTCTTTGGAAATAATGCCGGACTCCTGAGTGATGACCAGAACAAGGATATTGGGAGCCTCCTCATCCTCCTTGCTAGGGAACAGCACAGCCTCATCGGGTCTCTGTGTCTGCCGGCAAAGAGGGGCACGTGAGGCGTCCCAAAAACCTGAGATATCCTGTCGTGCCAGAAGGGCCTTCCCCTGCAGCAGCTCCTGCTTGGCAAATAAAGAGCATCTGCAGAGGAACACTCACTGGTGTCCTGCTAATCTGCTCAGTTAGGCTCTGCAGAGGGGAACCCTCAGCTGGGAGTGTGGCAAATAAACATCAGCTGGAGGATCTTCATTTCACTTGTCTGTGAAATAAAAGTGGGAAGTGTCCAGTGGGTTCCTCTGTCTGCGGTGCAGTGGAAATGCTCATGGATAGTTTTGTCACCTTGAAGTGCTGATGTTGTAAAATGCAACATGAAATGTTCTTCTGCTATACAGTGATGCAAGGCTCTGTGGTTTTGGCAGTGTTTAGTAGTAAGGCAGTAGTATTTTGAGCTTTATTTTTTCAAGGGTAGGAGGGGAACCCCCTACAAAACCCCTGTTCTAGCTACTATTGATGGGAAGGTCACTAGGTTTGCTCTTGTTTCTGTGGCTGATATCCAAGCCTGAGAGAGTAATTTTCAATTCCTGTGCCGCCTTCTGTTCTTGTCTTTGGAAGCCACTATTTCCTTTTCCCTCCATACCAAAGGCAAAATAGGGCAAGGACAAAACCAAGGATGCTGGGCTGGTGGCATTTGGGAGCATTTGGACACAGGCGCCCAAACACGAACATTAAGGTGAGTTGAGGTGCAGGAGCTTAACTTAAGCAATCTGTCAGAGAAACCTTTGGGATGGGCTGGCTGCTGGAAAAATGAGTTGCTGCAGGTAGATTTTGTAGCAGCACCTCTGGTGTCACAGAGATCTGCCTCACAAGTTGCCTGCCCTACATACCCTGACCTATATAGGAAAAGCTGAATCGGGTTGTACACAGAACACACTTTTCCCTATCATGTGAGAAAAGTGGTTCTTCAACAAGTTCTGTTTGCCTGGAAAACCTGAATTGTTTGTGTTCTGTTTGCCTGCTGCTTCTGTGGGTTCCTGGAGCTGAAGTCCACCTGACTCCTGACCTTCAGCAGATCCTTTAGGACTTTCCTAGTAAGGACTTAACAGAGATATTTTAAAATCGTGTGTTTACAAATATGTGCTGAAAAATGTGCAGTTTATTCTCACTGACCATCCCCCTATCCCTTCTCCCACTCTTTTATGTGAAAGCAAAATACTGCTAAAATATCAGAATCTGTAGGTTTTGATTTGGAAGGTGGTTTGGATGCTGTGCTTGGGAATAACACCTTTAGACTTGTGTTTTTCCTGCCATCCTCTGGAAAATTATTCTTATCTCGAAATACATATTTATTAATAGAAATACTCACCCTGATTAATTTCTAAAATGGAAATAAATGCCAGCATAGTTTTTCCACATCAAATTATTTACACAGGCATTTTTAGCTGTTGCTTTACATATTCATACAATTTACATATTGCTTTACATATTTTGGGGGAAATACTATTTTAATGGAGTATGGGTTTGAAATTTTTTTTCTTTTGGGGAGGGCTATTTTACAGCACTGCTTCAGAATTTTTTTTTAACTTTTTTTATTTTTAGTTACATATAAAATGGGGGGAGGACTATAATAAAGCAGAAGGGGCAAATCTACAGACTTCTTTCTATCCTCACAGAGTCTTCTTTAGGTTTAAAAACAGTTATTGAATCTCCTCTTGAATCTATAGATTCTTCCTTCAAGTTTCTACTTGTCATATGCCACTGAGGGAGGAAGGGAGCACAACTATTTTGGTTCTAGTGGAAAGCTAACAATTTTGGGACCAAATAAATGGACATCAGTAATCTGCCTTTTTTTTTTTTGCCAATATTTTCACAGGGAAGTATCCCTGGAATGCATTTTTCTCAGGAAAAAAAAAATAATTTAAACCTAAGTCAAACTTCTTTTGTAGCATCTATAAGTGATCCAAGGAGCTGATCATCGTCTGCACTCCCAACAATCTTGGTCAGCCCAGACCTGCAGTTTCACTTATTTCAGGTTATTTGCATGATCTGCTTTATACCTCATTCCATTTCAATTACACAAGACAGCAAAAAATTAATGTCTTTCAGCACAATTGGGCTGGTGCAGAATAAATAAAATAATACCAGCAATTGCTGCCTGTGAAACTTGGATTACTTGGATTAATTTTTTTCAGCCTAATTTTTTTTTGCAGTGAAATTTGTGTACTTATTCTGGATTCAACATTAGCAGGGTCTGAAGTTGGTCTCCGCTTGGGTTTTAAAGGATGATGCAGCCTCAAGCATCTTTCAAAAATTTGTTGCTGGATTAGGGTTGTTTGATTTTTGCAGTAGTAATTTTTTTTTTTTAATTTGATATACATAGATGGATTTCTGGGACCAGCAAACCAAGCTAAGAGAAAATTGTCTAGGCAAACTTCAGGAACTTGGAATGTATTTTAACAGCTCATGGGTATGAACGTTCAGCTGCTCATCAGTAATTTTGCATGACTTAGGACACATAATTGCTTTAATTCTTTGCTTCTGTGGGCAACTCTTTCCTAAACTGTCCCTGATGTGCCATCTCATGTTTGGCTATTTTTTAATTCTGGCTGTATTACAAGGATATCTTCTATGTAATTCGCTGTCTGCCCTAATCTTCAGACACAATCTGAAGTAATGTAGTAGGACACAAAAGGAAATGCTGCCTGATCTTCAGTTTCATAATGATAAAGCTTTTTGACCTTCCTAGTATTTAACTTGTGTCTTTTCCCTTGGATTTCTTCAGTGAAATAGTGAAAAGTGAATAGTGACAGCTGTTTTCTTCTGGGAGAGAAGGAGGGAGGGGAATCTTGGAATTAAGACCAACCCCTCCCCCACCTAAACCTGTGTACCAAATGCTAAAACAGGAATGAATTAATTGCTTTAAGATAAAATTGGTCTTTGACTGAGAACACGTTTATCATACACTGCTTAAGTTGCCAGAGCATCATTTATTGATGGAAAGTGATGAAAGCCAAGGTTAGTCAGTGCAGACTTGATCATGAAATTGCAATTTTATTAATGGATGCAGAACCTTATTATTGTTTTCCAGAATATGAAAAAGAGACAGGATATCTGTGACTGTGAGTGATGGATAGTTTACTAAGCTTTCATTTAATTTGCTTAAATTCAGTAGGTTTTGTACAGTAAACTTCAGCGTTTACAAGTCTGTGAGCCTTTGAGCTTTGTACTTGGAGGACAATAATAGATTTAATGGCAATTCCTCTGGGAAAGGCCAAAAAGTGTATCAAGAATTGCATAAAAATGCCAGGAACTTGAAAAAGCATAGACATTTTGTGGCTTTGGAGCTACAGAATTACATCATTGCTAAAGCTTTAAGTCCCAAAGCATAATATTAAAAAAGGGGATTTGCCTAATGGGAATTAAAAAAAAAAAAAATTCATGCTCTGCCATAGATTGGACCCAGAAGCAAATGCTGAAGAAGAAGCTCATCATTATTCCCTCTTCTAAAAGAAGAGAAAATTGAGGGACAGCAGCCTTGATGTTATTGAGAAGAAGATTGAAGTGAAAGACAAGGTTGGTTGTTCTCGCTTCAGAAGGGTCTGAAAGCTAAATTGCAAAATCAATTTACTGTGGTTACAGTAACAATTAAACTGACGGGATGAAAAGATGGAGGAGGAGGATGGATCAGAGAATCCACCCCCACAAAATATCTGTGTGTGCAGGTGGCAAGTGTTGGAGCTGCCAAGGGTAGGGCTGCCACGACTGTCTTTCCTTTAACGTGACAGGCGGCTGTCTCCTCCCCTTTTTCCATCTTCTCGCAAGGTCTGTGCTGCTTTCCCTGCTCACATTTCCCTCCTGTGGTGATTTTGGGGGGTTTTAAGCCCCTAGTTTTGGTTTTTTTGTGTGTGTGTCCTTCAAACAGGTGGCCATCTCCTCCCGTTTTTCCACCTCCTACTGAGGTTTATGCTGCTTTCCCTGCTGTGGCAATTTTGGGGGGTTTTAACCCCCTAGTTCTGTTTTTATTTTTTTGCTGGGTATCCCTCACACAGGTCTCCATCTCCTCCCCTTGTCCCACCTCCTGCTGGGGTTCATGCTGCTTTCCCTGCCCAGATTTCCCTTCTGTCGCGATTTTTTCTGGCGTTTTAAGCCCCCAATTCTGTTCTTTTGGGTGTCACTCACATAGGCAGCCATCTCCTTCCCTTTCTGCATCTCCTCTGAAGGTCCGTGCTGGTTTATCTGGTTTATCTGCTCAGCTTCCCCTCCTCTGGCAATTTTTGGGGTTTTTAACTCCCAATCCTGGATTTTTTTTTTTTTTTGGTGTGTCCCTCACACAGGTGTCTGTCTACTCCCATTTTTCCATCTCCTCCGAAGGTCTGTGCTGCTTTCCCTGCTCAGACATTCCTCTTGTGGTAATTTGTGGGGGTTTTCAAACCTGGTTCTGGTTTTTTGGGTGTCCCTTGAGCAGGTGACCATCTCCTCCCCTTTTCCATCTCCTCCCAAGGTCTGTGCTGCTTTCCCTGCTCAGACATTCCTCTTGTGGTAATTTGTGGGGGTTTTCAAACCTGGTTCTGGTTTTTTGGGTGTCCCTTGAGCAGGTGACCATCTCCTCCCCTTTTCCATCTCCTCCCGAGGTCCGTGCTGCTTTCCCTGCTCAGATATCCCTCTTGTGGGGTTTTTTACCCCCTAATCCTGTTGTTTTGGGTGTCCTTCAGCCCCATGTTCTCCCCGGCTCAGGCTGCCATCCTGCTGGTGTTCGCACACCACAATGAGACATCTGCTGCCCACCAGCTCCCGCGTGTGTCCCGGCGGAGCACCGCAGTTGACTGCTCTCCCATTTTTATTAATTGAACATGCTGTATTCTGCATACACCGCTGATTACCCTCATTTATTTCGGCTCCTAAAGACCCGAGGATTTCTGTTGCTTCGCCCTCCCTGCATTGTTTTACTCATTTGGCTCCAATTAGCCTCGGCTAATGAAAATACATTATACTGAACCTCTTGCTACCCCGTTGCAGTTTCTAATGACATAATTTGTGAGTTTTGAGCCTTTTCAAGTAGAGACATTAGGAATTGCATTACAGTTTCTTCGGTGGAGTGGAGAAATATTAATCGCAGGCATCTGGGCTCCTTCCTTTAAAGAAGGCTGGTGATTTTTACTTAACTAATAAATGTTGACATAATCAGGGAGCTATCAGCACCATATGTTGGCCTTTTGTGAGATGCAGATCTTATCCCTGCCCGGCTGGGTAAGGAAATGCTTCAGTGTTAGCACCATGTCTTGGTATATTTTTAAAGCATCACTCAGCACAGGCAGATTGCTGTGAGAGAAGAGATGAAACCTATTTTTAAAAAAACAGGTGGGCCGTTTCCCCAGCCATCCAGGTGAGGTTATCTTTAATGATAAACAGATGCCAAAAGCTGCGTGTGCTACCGTGCTTATCTCGCGTGGTATTTGCAAAGCCCCTTTTTGTTAGCAGAGCTTTGCCCTGGGGACTCTGAGGGAGGGGGTGGAAGGGAGCCAGATCGAGCAGTCAGCCGTCTGCTCGTGTGGGGTGCGCTCATCTCCTCTCCCTCCCTTCTCCTTTCGGGGATGCCGTGTGCAAACACTGGGCCCTGAGGATGCTGCTGCAATTAATGAGATTATAGGGTCGAAGCTGAAGGAGAGGTGTGCTCCTGCCCTTCACGGAGGGATTGATGTGATGCTCCTGCCTCACCATGCCATGGAATTAATTCAGGGAAAAGAAATGTATCAAGATTGAAAAAAAATCCCTCAGATTTCATGGATGTGATGTGTACTGCCAAAAGGCAACAATAAACCTTCATTGTGTCTAGTCCAAGCTAGGTTTTGACACAGCACACTTCAGCCCTGAAATCTGTGCACATGCTCCCTCCTGTTCCTTTGTTACCTGTTGACTACTTTTGTCTCAACAAGGAAGCTTCCCTCCATCTGCCTCTTTTCTTTGCAAGAGATTCTTTGGCCTGGAGTCCTCTGAATTTTTCTGAAAACTTTTCATGGCCTTATTTATGAGAGAAAGTGGGACGTGATTAGGGGGCAGCTAGGTGGATAAGGCTGCCATACCTCAGGGATGCTTTTCTGCCATTAGTCTTCAAAACGTGTAGAAAAAGAGGTTGTTTAGCGCATAAGTAGCTGTTAAAAAGGAAGGGGGAAGGTATGGGGAGGCATTATAAGCTGTGGCATGATTTGAGTGGCTGCCTGGTAGCGTTCCACATAGACCTCTTTGTCTGAGGCAGCAGTTGGCTGCCTGACAAGGACTGGGAGGATCAATTTTTCTCCATTAATCACTCTCTCCTCAGCATCGGTGCTGCCGCGGGTTGGGCCTCTACTACCAGTGAGAAGGATCGGTTTCCCCCAGCACGAGGTGTTCCATTTCCCCATTAATGGGATCAGTCAGGCCTCCCCAGCCCTGTGGGTGCGGGGAAGCTCTGTGGGGTGGCAGTGGCTGGCTGGGTCTCCTCCAGCTGGGCACAGGGGCAATGGCAGTGCCTCGTCCTTACCCCAGGGAGCTGCAGCTGGCACAGCTTCCAGGGGGATGAGGACTTTTGGGAAGGACAAGTGCTCCTGCTGGAGCAGCACCCAGGTTCGTGAAGTGTCACCTTGTTGCCACCACCCTTGGTTTCAGGTCTCTGTGTTGTCCTGCTCGGTTTTTCACCGTAGGTTTTATGAAACAGAGAAGTCCAGTACTTTGCCCCTGAGTCCCTTTTGATCCCTGTGCATGCTCAGAGGAGGTGAGATGGGCTGCTGCTGTATTTATCCTTCCTTTGGTTTGGCACCAGCAAAAGCGAGAATTATTTAGGAAACCCATTATCACATTGCACTCCACAAGCAGCACACGAAATGTGTTTACTCGATTTGTTGGTTAATATTCTTTATTTCTTGCCTGAAGGCAACATGGGAGTTGATATGGAAAGAAGAAAGAAGCTGAGAAGACCTTATTTTATTTATTTATTTTTTAATAATATGATGCCCCCTCCAGTAACTTGTCTCACTTTAGCATTAACTGCGGGTACTTCCTCCACACACATCAGCAGTTCAAGGAATTGTAAGTCTGTAGTGTCCCTGGAGGTAGCAAAATGTTTTTCAGCAAATGACAAATAAGTGTCAGAATTAGTACCGTTCCCTAACCAGCCATGTGGCACCTGTCATGTCCCTAGAAAGAACTGCCAGAGTGAGTTGTGTGACAGAAAAGCACATTTTTACTTTAAGAAGCTTTTAGGAGGAAGGACCTTGGTCTAATGGGTAAACTTGTATTTTCCCGAGGATGAGAGGACAGAGGGGCATTGTTCACCCTTTGTGGGCTGATGGTTTGAAGAGTAATGGTGAAATTTGTTGTCTTTTGTGATTGGGCTTGTGCCCTAGCCGAGGTGGATCAGTGTCTCCTTGTGGGGTTCTTGGTGACCTGTTTGGAGGGTGGGGATGTGCTGGGGTGGGTCTCAGTGGCAGCTCTGGCTTTGGAGCTGGGGGTACTTTTGTGCTTTGCTGGCTCTGCTGGTGGATTTTCAGAGCAGGGAGAGGCTGGAGCTGTGTGAGGGAGAAGAGGAGAAGATGGCTGAGGTGCCACCAGAGGAGATTTGGCATGTGGAGGGGGCAGGGAGCCAGAAGGACTTGTTCTCCTCTGCTGGCAGGGTGATTCTGAGCACGTGAGGCGAGGAAAACCTTCTTGAAAAATGAATTTTTAGATGAGAAGTGTCATTTATGGAAGAAAGCAGAGTGTGACTGCTCTTCTCTATGAAGATGTGACACAGAGATGCATGAACACACTTTGGGGTGTCCAGAGCATCATGACCCAGTTTCTTCTTGATTCCCTTCCCTGCTCCTTTTTTTTTTTNTCCCCTTTTTTTTTTTTTTTTTTTTTTTTTTTAGGTTTTGAAGTCATAGTCCTGAAATATGAGAACAGAAATCATTGGGCAGTGTGAAGAAGACTTTTATCCTTTAAATAAATCCACCTTGCCACAGAGTGGAAAGCTAAGTGGGGCAAGAAGAGAGCCCCTGAGAGGGCAGGCTTATTGATCCCATAATGAATAGTCTCGTGTTAATCTTGCTGAGGCAGTGTCTCAAGACTTATGGCATTTGGTTGGAGGTAAAAGACGTGCGTGTGTGTAAATTCATGTTTCTGTGAATTGTTCCAGCCATGTTTTGATGTGCTGGCTGAAATATTATGGCCGGGCTAAATCAAAGCTGGCTGCTTTGGTTTGCCTGCTCAAATCCTGCCTCCACCTGTTTTTGAGGACAACAGGAGATTCTTGTGAGGGATGTGCAATTCTCCCTAACATGAGAAGGGTGTAGACCATGGTTGTGGTGGCTGAAGAGCCCTTTTTAAATGTTTAACTGGAATAAAAGGCTTAGCCAGCTGTAGAAGCCATCACTGGTGTACCCCGGAGCCCACGTTTTGGTGACAGCCTGTGTGTGCATGTGGGCCAAAACCTGATCTGTGTGCCATGTCCCAGTGACAGCCACTGATTCCAACTGCAAAGCTAAAATCGTGTCCTCCCTGTTCTTTATTAAGGGTGTTGGCAAAATCCTACCTTTATTAATTAACCAAACCCATGTACACTATAACTGGAGGTAAACCCAGTAATTTTCTGGAGTTGATTTCTTTCTTCAAGGTTAAAATCTGGCCTAGTGGCCTTTATTTGAATGGGGATTGAGTAATGCCACCAACAAGTTTAAGTGCAAATGTCCTGGGGTCATCTGCTTGTTTAGATGTTGCATTACCCCTCCCTGTTTTTAATGGAGGTTCTCTCTGTCTGGGCCCACTTTACATTCTTCAGTGCAGGAATAAAAAATCTTGAAGAGTTTATTTTTCAGTGGTTCAGTGTCACTGTTCCTGCTGGATTGATAATCTTAATGGGTTATGTTTGGAATGGTTCCAAATTCTAATTTTGGAAATTGAATTGTTGTAGTGATTAAACAAAGTAACTGAGGGCATCACCCTATTAAATAAGATATTTCATGCATATGATTAATTGTAATCTCAATGTAAATCGTTTTGATTTAGAGATTAGTGTTGATTCTTTGCTTCAAATTTGCTGTCCATTTGTTTTCTTAATTAAAATTAAAGGTAGAAGACAGATAGCAGAAGAACCTCTTCAGGATGTTGATGTTCACTTTGTTAAATAGAACATTTTTCATTAGGAGGCTCAGAAGTAATAGGCTTGGTATAACTATATTAACCCTCAGACAATAGTGGATGGATTGTATGGGTTTTCTATTGCTGGCTAAGCTTGTCATGCTTTAGATCACTTAAAAAATATTGGTAGCTGATCTTCTGGCTTGAATGCAGTCTCTTTCAAAATTAAAAGGCAGCCCTTGAAAAATAGCTTCCTGCTTTTTAGAGAGGAAATTTCTCCACCATGCTGCTTGAAGAGAGTGTATTTTAAAGTATATCATGTTCCCAAGTCAAAACAGGAGTGTGTGGGGGTAGGAGGGAATGTCTCCTATTCCCCATTGCACAGAGAGCATCTACACCTGGTCCTGGTCCAAAGGGATCCAGAATCATGTCAAGTTTTATAAATGGTTACCTTTTCATTACTCAGCTGTTAAACTAAATCCAGTGGAGCGTGTTAATGCACTGTGTTATCTCTGGGTATGAGAGTCAGAAACATTACCAGGGCACTATTGACACAACACTTGTGCTTCCAATATATGCTGAGCAAAACGTACACGAAATATTTTATAACACACAGAGAAGCCATAGAAAGGATCTGTTGGGCTCGTATAGGAAAATGTAGAAAGGTAACAACATTATAAGAATTTTAGTGAAAGGGCTTTGGGTGAAAATGCATATCACTGGTAAAGCTCCAAAGCTGCTTTGTGTTAGTGGGATTTGTTACGATACAGCGTGATGATCTTAATTCATCTTCATAAGAATGCAAGTTATTGCCACAGAAAAGCAACATTGAAAAATCATTGGAGATCAAACAATGCCAGCCAATTCCCCCATGTCACCACTCTGGTGCCTAATTGTGGTTTATAGCAGCAGCATCTCGTGCTTGGTTTCCAGGAGATCTTGAGATAAGAGTGATCAAACTACCAAGGCAGAGCAAAGTTGGGAAAAAGTAGTGCACCAGAGAGCAATCAAATACACTAAAGTCATCTGTGAGGGATGTGTGACTGATCTGACCCTTGGCTGCTGCTTGTTTTCCTGTGCTGTTTCTTCCCAAGATGTGTTTTGTATGGCTTTTGATGCAAATGAAGGCTTCTCTGCCCTTTTATGTGTAGACCACCTGCCCTATAGCAAGGTAGAAATCATCTGGCTTGTGTCTTCAGCCTCCTTCATTGAGCCAAAGTCCTTTGGATCCTCTCCTTGCATAACTACTTGTGATAAACGATATCCAGCCATTTTCAGTTGTAAGCTTTTGGAATTGGATTTGTGAGATACAGCTTTAATTAAATAGCTTTTTTTTCCTCCACAAAATGAAAAATACATTCAATGTGGAGACTATAGTTACCATTTCAATAAGAACTATTTAAAATGTAACACTTATTAAACTGTGAATGGTTCAAAACTCAGTTCTGATGCATTCCTGGCATTGCTCATGCAGTGAGCTCTGTTAAGCATGATGAAAACAAACTCAAGCTAGTATTTCCTAGTGTACTTCTTCTATGAAAACTGATATAAGCTAATGTTAATAGAGGGAAATCCTCCATCAGTTTAATTTTCCAAAGAGTTTGTTTAAAATTTNCCTGGCATTGCTCATGCAGTGAGCTCTGTTAAGCATGATGAAAACAAACTCAAGCTAGTATTTCCTAGTGTACTTCTTCTATGAAAACTGATATAAGCTAATGTTAATAGAGGGAAATCCTCCATCAGTTTAATTTTCCAAAGGGTTTGTTTGTTTAAAATTTAAGGAGTATTTTCAGAAATTCTCCTGTAATGTTTGTTGGACACGCAGTATAGCAACGCAACACATCAGTGAGATACAAGACCAAAGGCAGCTTCGCTGTCTCAAAATGTGCTTTCTCACATGTCCTCTAGGGCCAGTTTGTTTTTGAGATCTGTTATTGGTTGTAGTTTACTTCCCAAAACTGTTCAAAATTTCCTTCTGTTCCAGATGTGCACATTCTGTGTGCTTGAGGTGAGCAGGGTTTGGGCTCTGGCCCTGACTGCTCTGGGTCCTTGTCACTTGTGCAACCACAGCTGGACTGGAGAGGGCAGTTTAATCTTCCCTCTCTGCTATTTGATTTTCCAGCGAAGTCAAAGATAATGATAGGGGAATGCTGCCCTAATTTAGGTTTTATTGGAGCCAACCTACCACTTTGTACCCACTACAGACAGAGCTGTGCGCTCCTACTGATCCCAGCAGCGTGCAATTCCCTAATTATCCCCTAGCAGTGGAGAACTTCCCATGGAGATCAAGGAGACACTGAAGAACTGCAGAGGAGTACCTGTCTATTTATCCTTTCAAAGACCTTCTAAGGGAGGAAAAGAAAGCCCTTGGTCTGCTCTCCCATTAGTTACCCCAGGAGGATGGGGACACTTCCCCTCATGGTGAAGTCTTCATACAAAAGAGTAAATGCATCATCTTCTCCTTAGGGACAAGGTCTTGCTTTCCTTTGTTTCCTCTTGTTATATGTGAATCAATTTGTTCCTGATGCATTTTGTCCCTTTCTCGTTAGCTTTGTGTCTTGTCTTTAATGCACTGTGATTAATGTTGGTTCTTTTGTATTCCTCAGTCATGTAAACTTGTTTTTGACATATGATTTATGTTTCTTTCTGTTTTCAAGTGCCTGTTTCTGGCACAGCCGTGATGGTCTTGCTATGCATTCTGTTCCTCTCTATCAGAAGAAAAGCTGTTTTGCTTAAAATAATTCTGAATGTATATACACATGCGGGTTTTTTTGACTGCTTTAATCCACAGTGTTATTTATTACTCCCATATGTCAAATTCTCCATTGCTTCTCTTCTATTCTCCTGTTAGTCAAGACTGGAGCAGAAATAACTTCCCTCTAGTACTTTCTCTAAATTTTTTTTTTTAAGATGGAGGTGGTTAGGCGAGGTTATGCAGAGATTATCCCGTTGAATTCCAAGTGGACAGTGTGGCTCTGTGCTGTTTTATCAACATCCTTAGATGAAGTTCTCTGCCCTATGCATCAGTGGCTTCTTTTCTGGGGGGCTTTTCATCTAGCAATAGTAAAATGCCTATAATGACATCACTCTTGGGGTCTTTTTTTCCTTTTTTTTGTCTTTTTTTCCCCCCCTCATTTCACATTGAATTACTCCTGAAATTCAATTTAATAAATTTGTGCTTTCTTGCTACAGAGTGAGTTATGCTCAGTTGTAGAGAGTTAGCCCAGGAAAATCTCTTCTGGTGCTGGTTCAAGTATGAGAGCTTCTGTTTGTTCCTCCCTCTCTCCCCTGCCCCTCGGGTTGCTGTACAGACATCCAAGTGAGTTTCCCTAAGCATCGAGCTGCTGCTGCTTCTGATAGACTCTATTACAGCTCCTTATCACTTGCCCAGATTTCAGCCCTCTGGGCCAGATCGTTGCTTTCAGAACTCGAGAATTTTGTTATCCTCCGCTGTTCAATCTGCCTTCAGATCTCTCCCACTTGATAGGCAAGCTGATACCTTCCCCCCTGCTCTTCTTATCTCTGCTCGGAGACACTTCTTAGTGGGATAACATCCCCTGGTTGGAGGAGCCAGAGATGCCTTGCTGGTGCCATCTGCACAGCTACAGAGAGGCATCTGTCTCTGTCACTGCCAGCCCACGGGCTTGGTGCCTGGGCTCCAGCCTGGCCCACACCCAGCCACCATCACTCACAGGTGAGAGGGGTCTGGTGCCCTCCAGCTCCTCTGCAAAATCGGGGACCTGCTCTGAAAGAAATGGGGAAGGGGAGAGGAAAAACACCAGGAAAATGCTTGCTTTAAGTATGGCTTCTGTTCAGTATCAAAATTTGGAAATGGAGGTGTTTTATGCTAACACAGTGGAATTAGAAAAGGTTTATCAGAATGTTAAATCGGAAAGGAGATTAAACTCTTTTAAACTGCCTTGCTGTGGAGTGCCTAATCACTGCAGAGGATAGTGCTTAATCTGAAACCCTTCCTGATGCTGCTTTTCTTGCATGGGTGGGAGATATCCTAGGATAGGAAAGCAGGTCTTTCGATCAATTAAGCACAGTGTATTTATATATATATGCATATATATTCTATTCTTATGTCACTGCTTATTAAACTGAAATTAATCATCATAGTTTTTCAATGACTTATAATTTAACCTTTTGCCCTACATAAATATTCAGTTCTCCATATAGCAATCAGAAGAAAGCCTGGTGAACCTAATAATGCAGGATTTAATACAAAATATGTACAGGAGATAATTGGTGAAATGACCTTTCATTTGTGGCAGTAACTTCATACTCCTGGTTCAGAATTATTCCCCTGCCTTCTACCTCTTTAGGCTTGTTGTTTTGAATAATGACATCTCTCAATTGGCAGATATCAGATCTGAGGGAAGGAATTTTCAGGAGGTGAGTTATACCCCATGGACACACTTCAGCCTGGGGTGGAAATGTCTGAAATCCTGTCAGTAAATGAACCTGGGCTGCTGTGAGCACTCTTGGAATTGCCCAGGCTGGCATTTCACACTGAGCGTGCCCCAGGACACTGTCTAAACCTTTTTAAACTTTCAAATATTTGTAACGAGAGGACCCAAAGGTGCTTATGGTGTGTCAAGGGTTGCTAAGTGCTGCTCCAAATCCAGGTTTTTCAGGGCTGTCAGTGAAGGAACCGTGACAAGGAGTTAAATCCCAAGTGTGGAGACTCTCGCACGGGCACAGTCTGTGGACTGGGGACAGGCATCGACTGTGTGAGCTGGGAGATGTGAAGCGTGTCTGGACGTGGCTTCCAGCAACCAAAACTTGGGGATTTAGCCTGTCCTGGGAGTCCTTCTTCACAGGAGCCATCTCTTGCCAGCTGCTTTGCCACATAATTGTGCTTGTGTGGCAGGCAGTGAACATTTCTATCCATTTCTGTCAGTGTGGAGGGGCCACAGCTGTCTAGGAGTCAGCACCAGAGGTCAAGGTTTCTTTCTTGTTTCTGCAGAAGAAAAGAAACCAGCTCACCTCCTTGGTGTGCTTGGCACTGTCAGCTGGAGCCACCACGGTGAGAAATGGCAGCTCATGAGAAAATTTAATGTTTCAATGCTGGATGAAAAGTGTGTGTACCTAAGGAAACACTGTTCTCTGTATCCCTGCTTTTGTAGGGAGAGAACTCCTGTCATTATTTCCCAAGAGCCAGCTGTGACCCTGGACATGACTCTCTGCAGCTCCTCCTGCTGTTGGAGGGCATGGATGCTGTTTAAAACCAGAATATTTTCAGTTTTGTCTTATCCAGTTGCACCCCATTCCAGTTCCCCAGCAACCGGCCGCTGTAGCTTGAGGGGTTGGAGCTTAATTGTTCATCGTTACCTGAATATATCTTATTGGAGAACATATTTATGAATGGCTGTAGGAGGCTGAATTTTATGAATATACCAGAAACAAAAGTCAGAGTACCAAATGCTATCAGAACACAGATAACAATTACTTGTAAGACAGGAAATATGATTGAGCTAATAGAAAATACCCCAAATTATCCAGTTGGCTTGTATGCTAACACTATTTTTTTTTTCTTAAGAGGAAAGGTAAAAATGTGTGTTTTCAGTACATTATATTTTAGTGCCACTCTTTCAGCATTAGCTGATTTTTCCCTTACCTTTCTATTCCCATCTATGTGAAAAATAAATTATTTGCTAAAGGGGAATTTAAAATTCATTTCACGGTGGACAGAGGAGACCAGAAAGCTTCCTTAAAATACTTCTCTTTATGTTACATCTTGATTGCTCCTGAACACTGTGAATGCCCATTCTTGTGTCACAAGCAGCCAAGAATTGAGGCCAAGTGCCAGTAACAGTGGATGGTGCTGCAGAAATTTCCATCCTCTGCCTGCTCAGCCCCAGAGGATCATTATTTGAGACTGGAAAGGCATCTTAACTTACACTATTTAAAGTACTTCAGAGCCAAGGACTTGGGATGTTTTACTTGTGAGGCGTTGTTTGTTGAAGGAATTTCTGTGCAAATATTTGGTGGAAGGGTTTCTCCTTGGTTTGTTCTAACACCTCTGAAATTGTGGGAGCTGATAGGGACAAAAATCTCACTTTTCTGCTCTGTGGGAGCTCTGAGCACCCCGTGTTGCAGGGGCACTCACTGACCATTCTACAAGGGCCACGTGCCCCAGAAAAAGATTTGAAGCCATGCCTCACTTTGCTAAAAACTGGCCTTCAGAGCACAGATTTTAACCCACGTGGTGTTCTGTGTAGGAAAATGGTATTTGCCTTCTATCTCCTTGAAAAAGATATGGGGGAGGCCCTATGGCACAACAGGTGAATGATTTCTGTATCACTTACTTTAAGAAATTGTATCTGTCTAGCCTTAAACCTTTTTTGCTTTCCACAGTGTTTGGGATCTTTAAAGCTGTATTCCACATAATTTTTCCTGTGAGAAATTTTTGTCGTTCGGGGCCCGAGCAGATTTGGAAGTGTGTGATGAGCGTGAAACCGGCCATGTGGTCTTGGAATATGAATTTTGTGTGCCATTTAGCCTTGACTTCTGAACAGAGAGGCTAGAGGAATTTGCTTGTGGGTGATTAATTTTCCATGAGAGTGTTAGCAGATTACTGCTATGTTTCAAAATAAATGAACTTTCTGTAATGTGTATAATTCCCATAAAAATATGTATTAACTACCCATAGATTAACAGCAGGGGAGAAATAAATGTGAAAAACCTCACCACAAAGATTTTTATGGAAATTTGCCCAGAGGAAAAGAAAGTGGTGGTGCTGGTGGCCAAGAAGGCCAGTGGAATCCTGGCTTGGATCAGGAATAGTGTGGCCAGCAGAACCAGNGTATTAACTACCCATAGATTAACAGCAGGGGAGAAATAAATGTGAAAAACCTCACCACAAAGATTTTTATGGAAATTTGCCCAGAGGAAAAGTAAGTGGTGGTGCTGGTAGCCAAGAAGGCCAATGGAATCCTGGCTTGGATCAGGAATAGTGTGGCCAGCAGAACCAGGGCAGTGATTGCCACCTGTACTGGACACTGGTGAGGCCACACCTCGAGTGCTGTGTCCTGTTCTGGGCTCCTCACAGCAAGAAAGACATTGAGGGGCTGGAGTGTGTTAAGGGAAGGATCTTGGAGGTCTTTTCCAACCTAAATGATTCTGGGATACAATTTTTTTAGGCCAACTCTTTGATAAGAGATGTTTGTGGAGGCAGGGAAGGGTGAAAGCCCACTGCTGGGAATGGTTTAGGAGGGACTTTATTCAAACAGCATTTATTGTGCATTTCAGAGAGTAGTTGGGACCATACTGAACATGTTGGGGAAGGGCTCTGGGTTATTTGACAGGAAAAGATACAGAAATAAATGGCACAGGTGAGCAGGAAGGGTTCTTACCTCATGGCTGTCTCATAAACCCAAATTTGCAAGTTGTGTTTTCTGTCTTGTGTTCTCCCCTGTGCTGTGCCCCCTCAGGAAAGCACTTTGCAGGAATGTGAAAACACTGACCATTTTTGCCCAGGTTTGAATGAGACTGGTGAATGCAGTGAGCAGCATTTGGTTTGCATGGCTGCACCAGGGACTTCGGCAGCACCACCCTCTGCTGATAGAGTAGGGACCTAATCTGGCTGGCTGGGGGCAGGAGGAAAATGATTTTAAAGTTGCATTCATACATGGCTGTTCTGTTGAAGTGATATGGTACCCATTGTTTCCTCCCCCCCACATTTCCAAACTGTGTGGATGCCACTTCATTTACTAAAGGGAAGAATAGTTGATTATAATATCTGTATTTGTTCTTGGCATTTCTTTACTAGTAAGATGTGTGGCTGGAAAGTTTAAGGTTACTGCTATAAAAATGTCATCCTCTATCTAAAAAAAAGAAAATAAAAGTGATACATTGCTATATGATAATGAAGCACTTTGATTAAAAGCATCCAGCGGCCCGTGATGTATGGGAGCTGGCTGGAAGACCATTGGAGTGTAATTAATTATTAGCTGTTCTTTATGAGCTCTGGTTGCAGAATTGATTTTGAATGGTGACAGAGAAGCAGGCTCTTGTTTGGAATGCTGCACAATGAATGTCTGGATGCTGGCAGGAGCAGGTGCCGTGTGAGGGGTGATGGAGTGCGGAGCCTTTCACCCGCAGCCACTTGCTCAGGCTGAAGTCAGACGAGTTGTTGAGGTGATGGAGTTGCTGCTGATGGACTGGTTGGGAGCCAGCACAGCTCCTGCGTGGTGGGCGTGGAGCTGTGTCTTAAAAATTGTGGTGGAGCACAGTGGGACTCTGCTTGGGCTCTCACCTCTGCCATGTACCCTGCCAGGAGGCTGTTGTGCTGGTGTCCATGGCATCTCCTCTCTCCTGGGGTTAAACTGAGGAGTTATCATAATTTATCCCCTTTTATGACAACGGTATGTGATTTAAACTTAGGTTTTCAGAAAGAAATAATACTATTTCACTGGAAGATACTTGTTAGAATTTGATCATCTGAGAAGCTGTTATTACTGCAAAGGATCTTCATAATCCTTCAGTCAATAATTTGAGTTAATGAAACTAAAGTGAAATAATGAAAAAATCTTTCCCCCTTTTCTCCCCTCTACAATGCAAA
Organism: Mystacornis crossleyi; assembly: GCA_013400655.1. Lineage (NCBI taxonomy): Eukaryota > Metazoa > Chordata > Aves > Passeriformes > Timaliidae > Mystacornis > Mystacornis crossleyi. The sequence goes on along the minus strand of VYZQ01062414.1, from coordinate 24,413 downwards.
AATCTTTCCTGTGAATGCTGCTCTCTGCAAAGAGTAAAACATTTTAGGCTATCCCTAAGTCTGGAAGCATCAAAAAACAGTTTAATACAATTTTTGCATAGGTAAGACCCTCAGAAGGAGTTAGAGATTTGTCTTACTGTGGTTGTTTGGCTAATTTGGCCACCTGAACTGTTGGGAGAAAGAGCCTGAGATATTTCTAAGATCTTGTTTCATGTGCAGATGACAAACTTAAATTGTTGTTTTTATTATTTCAATCTGAATTCATTGGAAGCTGTCAAATGATTTTTCAGGTGTACTTTTCTGAATGGAACTTGAAGAAACAAATCTGATGCTAGAAATGCACATACCCTGCTGCTGAATTTCATGAAAAACAAAAAAATCAGAAGCCTCCAAAGCAACAAAACAACCCCAACCCTAAAAACACGTAGTGATAATCTGAAAAGCAAACAGAAAACCTTGATGAATTGGATTGGATCCTGGAAAAGATGAGGCAATTCATGTTGAGTGTATGGCTATGCCACGAGACAAGAGGTTAAATTTGGAAATGTTGAGACTCTGTCCCAGCACTTAGTACCTTTACTCTAGGGTAAAACTAGTAAAAATGTTACTTTTTACTAGAAATTGCTCTTACATTATGCTCTGGTCTACAAAATTAAAAGAATGTCCCAATTAGGCTTAAGCATTGTCCTCTTACTTTTGGATTAGAAACTTTGTATTAGAAGAGTTTTCTTGAAGGGTCCCGTTTGCTGGAGCAATCCAGAAAGTCATGGCTGGTGTTTACCCAACCAGTCCTTTGCACAACAAATAACAGAGAGCAGTGGATGGCAGTCAGGGCTGGGATTTTTTTCCTTTTCCAAGAAACATCTATTTGGGGCAGCTGCAAGGAACAGAGTGGGAGGAGCAAGGCAGGCGTGGCTGGGGATATTTTTTATGAAATATGTGAAGGAGTGAAAGGCCAAGCACCAACTGCCTGAAAGGCTCCATCCTGCGCTGACGGTGCGAGAATGAGGGGAAGGTTTCGGGACTCTGTTAAACAGCCCAGGGCTGCAGCTCTGCGTGTGGCTCTCCTGGATGTGGTCAGGAGTTCCCAGTCCTTGGGCTGAAGCCTGGAAGCACTTGGACTGCAGATCTCCCGCAGTGGTTCCTGTAGGTCCAGCCTTGGGGGAGGGATGATGTTGGGAGGTGAGGATTTCTTTCCCTCCCTCTGGATGGGAAGGGGATCTGTGCTTGGAGGGGAGTCTCTTCCTTATTATTCACTTGGGAGATAAACAGGATCCAGCTATGGTCATACTCAATGTCTTTTCTTCCTGAAATGTCTTTTTTAGTGCAGTCTCACTGCCACTTACTCTGTAGCTTATTTTATAGATGAAAATAATAGTTTATAAATTACATTTGTGGTTGACTTTTGCTTAGACGTCATAAAGAGAAATATCCTATAATTATTATGGTCCCCCAGTAAATGCACCGTTATTACCTAGTTATTTTGGCCATATGGATTACACCATATTTAAGTCCCAGTTCAATAAAAGTACATCTGGTTCCTGTGCTGCAAAAACCTATTAAAGATTGAGGAAACCATGCAAATAGATTTATATGGTCTTTTGTTGGATTTTACAGTGTGTAATTGGCCTTTCTATTGAGAGTAACCATGACAAACTTGAAATTCCGGGAGTAGCTGCTCCAAGCAATATTCCTTTAGTTACTACAGAGTTAATGTCTGCCTTTCTCCTGCTAGGACATGTTTTAAGGGTCTCACTTGTTCCAGTCTCCTCCACTTCCTTTGGGAGAATATCCCACAGCCTCATAGATCTCCGTGTCAGGAAGTCTTTGACCACAATTTATGGAACTGTGTGTGTTTCATATGGATCTGTCCTCGGCCTATGCAAAATATGACACAGGGCTCCAGCAGGGATTAAAAAAAAAAGGACTTGAACATGAGCGGCATTAGGAA
>VYZQ01062413.1:0-28913 GCA_013400655.1 Mystacornis crossleyi | reverse complement strand
TTTTTTTTTCTTAAATTATTATTTATCAAGACATCCAGTTTACATATCTGTCAGTAAGTGGTGACTGTTTGTTACGTGCCTTGTACAGAATTGCACCAGCCTAGAGAGAGATGTGAGGCTGTATTGCTCTGTAGGCCAAACGCTTACAGGCTGGCTTGGGGAGTGTGTTTGAAAATACAGCCCAGCTTCTCTAATGGGTTAAAAAAGTACTTCATGCTTGTTGTAATGGGGTAAGCTTCAGCAGTTTGTTATGCAAGGTTGCTTGTTCAGCTTATGTATCAAGAACTATCTGCTGATATTTGGTTTGCTTATACTCCTGTGACTTCCATGCTCAGATAGTTTGTAACTGAATGCTCTGAACAGTTCAGCCAGAATTCTTGAGAAGTTTTAAATGCTTTCAGGTGGAGTATCTCCTAACCACAGGTAAATAAGGGTGGTGATGAAGAGTACTGTCAGAATTAATTCTTAGAGATGTTGTTATCTCATACACTGTGGTATCTTTTATTTTAGATTTGGAAAAACTATCAGAACTGTCAGAGCCCCTTAGGTTCTTTTCCCTTTTCTTTTACACTTGTTTGAAAAATATTTGCAGGGGGAACTAAGGTAGACTGGGGGGGGGACGACGTTTGATTTCTGCTTCAGCAACAAACTGTGGTTCCTTATCTGTCATTTGGTGTGTTTGTGCTTTTGTTCCCTATATGGGCTATAGAGGTAGCGCTTTCTTCATCACATGCTGTGACAAGCACATCCTAATGTCCTACAGAGTTTGTACACTACAGCAGTGGGAGGGTGTGGTAGGGCACTTCATAGCAAGTTCCTAGGAGATAAACTCAGGATTGTTTGGTTTGGGTTTTTTATTATTCTTCTTAGTTTCAAGAACTCCCATTGAGAAGTGGAAAATGTTTCTTGAATTCTTGTTTCGAAGGTTTGTATTTTGCCAGGCCTTATATTTGAGTAGCTTAGTTTCCTCAGTTGCTCAGAAAGCTGATAAGTAGCATGCGGCTTTCAGTACAGCCTGTGACTAGGCTTGCTCGCCTGACGACATTAGAAATCTGAAAAAACATGTTCTTGCACAAGAAAGAGCGAGAGTGACAGAGTGATCCCTTGATCAGTCATGGGGCACAAAGCTACATGATGTGAGAGACTCTCATGTTCCAGATCTCAATGTAGATTTGTGGCTCCTAATTTGTATGGCACTCCCCTTCAAGAGCCATCCTTCTGCCATTGGACGTGTTGCTACTCACATGAGGGTTATGTCCTTAGTTTGGAGCTCTGCTTTGATCTGTTGCATGAGTTCTAGGTACATACTGAAGCCCCATCTTTAGGGACTGAGTGTTTTGGGGTTTTTCTTCCTTTGCAGTAACAGCAGTTGCTATTACAGACTCAAGAACTTTGTCTTCCTTGGATGAAACTATTGTTTCTGTGAAAAGTCTTTCAGGTGTGATCCCTTGGTGCCACTCTGGTGCTCACAGACTTTGAACTGAGCTATCTCAGCACGCTGACTCACCAGAAGTTGCTTACTACTTTGTGGAGGAGTTTTCTTCCTGGATTGAATACCATGGTTAGTGGCATGGAGAAAATGGGCCTGTGACAACCTACAGTTGGGTTTGGGTGGCTTTGGTCCAGCCTGGCTCTTTCATCTGGGCTGCCCTTACAGCTACACAGATGTTTGCTAGCACAAGGAGGGAAAATGTATGGAAATCAAAGGGCAGATGCCAAAGGTGAACAGGAGACCTTTAGCAGTAGTGCTGGCTTAATAAACACAGGATATTGAAATATAGGGAAAGTAATGCTGCTGCTCATGTGCACACAGTGGCCAGAGTAGTAAGTGATGCTTTTTGAAATAACAGTGCAATAAAGGTATTGCTAAGATACTGTTTACACTAAGTCCTATGAAACTGTAACAGGTGCTTGTTTTGTTAGTGTATAATTAACAATTTGTTGACATACAAGGTTTTTTAGCTTTTGCTTTTCCTTTTAAAATTACAATGGAAGCATAAATTACCCAGAACTTGCCAAGGGAAGAAGGATCTCTTCAGAACTGGTATGTGGACAAGAGGTTAGTTGGTTTGTTGGTTTGGTTTTTTTCTCTGTCTATTCTTAAAAAGAAACCAGCTAGCACCTCTGTTACAAACATGGTGGTGGAAACATGAGCTTAAGCAGTCTTCCCATGGAAAAAACCCAGAACAAACCCAAAAACCTCAACTGTGTAATACAAAATTCTCATGTACATATCACTTGACAACTGTTAGTTTAAACACGTAGGAGTTGCTAATTTGTGTACCTTGCCCATTCTTCTGATCTGCTGCACGCAGTTGGTTGTGTGGTGTCTCAGACAGTGAGCTCTCACTTAGCAGAATGTAGAGTAATGGGAAGGGAATGGTGTGCACTGGCTGAGGGAATTATGGTTGCCTTGGGAACTATTTTGCGACTATAGATGGTTAATTTGTGGTAGAAGAACACCTGATATTTTCTTAAGTATTCATTGTAACTGTTGGAAAAAACGGCTGGATACTTACACTAGTTATGTATTCAGCATTTGATAAGGAGTGAGGTTGGGTTTTTTCCTTGCTCTAGTTTGCCACTGGTATTGTATTTGATAAATCTAGAGCCATGATCCTCTGGGAAGCATGCAGACAAACTGCCTCCATGTCTTGTCTTATGTAGAGAGTGCAAAAGGGAATGGAAATTATTTTGTCTGTGTTCCACATACACGTTTTTTACTGTGTTAAAACTATTTGCTTTCGCTCTGCTGTTACATATGCAAACATAGTGAGTTTGCAGTCTTAGATGATTAATTTTTCCACTTACCCTTGCTAATCATAGCTTCCTCATGGATTCATCTTTTTCTGGTTTCATGACATGCATTTTGTTAAAGCATCTCTAGCTCAGTAAGCTTAAACAAAAGCCTCTCTGTTGAAAAAACAGTGCTGAGTGATTTTGTAATTCTTTGCTTTATAACAAAACAAACCTTTCAATTTTAGAGAGAAAACATTGAGTGTCAGAGAGAGTAAGAAAATGGGGAATGCCTAAAATGAGTGACACTATTTTACCCATTATTGAAAAGATAGCAAAATTGAAGAATGGCAATTAATTAGGAGAATTGTAGTACAGCAAGATCACCTACGTGCAGTTGTGCTTTCATTTGACAATATGCCAACAGGGCAGGGTGAGTCTTGGGTATACATGTGTTTCTGTGGAGACTTTTCTAACAAATGAATGAAAATGTGCCTGGTGTCAAGAGTTGCTTGAGAATTGCATTTCCTGTTTTTTTTGTGCTGTTCTTTGTGAATTTCAGTTGATGAATACTTGATGGGCTTGTTTATGTTTGTCAAAAAGGCATGAGAGAACACAGCAAACAAGGAGATTAACTAGCCTGCTCTTGAGTTTGTTTTGCTTATAAAATGACCCAATAAAAGGATTTGTTTCTCTAAGATTTATTTGTTTTCCCCTTGAAATCAACTTAGGCAAGCAAGTGACCTTCACTTTCTAAACTGTAACTTGATTCTACTTTGCATAGGTAGGTGTTCTAAATCCCTTGCACTAGCAAGCAGTCAAGAATCTCTGGGAACTGTGAACCTTGTGTTGTTATGCATTGATCTTTTCCTAAAATAAGTTTTCTCTTTGCTGGGAGAATGCCTGGACCATTAAATGACCAGTGGGTGTTTTTCCATTTGCAGAGATTAGTTTTGGTGCTGGTGCTGTGAACTGGCCACACTGGAATGACCAGCAAGGCTGTAGTCAGTTTTGCACTGAGTGATATTGGCAAAGTTTGTAACTTCTGTTTCTTGTGGACAAAAAAATGTGGATTTCCCCTGGAGAGAAGCAGAAAACAGGCAAGAGGGAGGCTACTTGTGATTTTTTGCCATCGCTGCTGGAATGACTGGGAAAAATAAGAGCTCATTCTTTGTTGAACAGGAAGGTGAGTTTTGGTGTTATGTCAGCAAAAAGAAATAGGTTGAATAAAAGGTTTTGACAAGCTGGACGTCCTGGATTCTTAACAAAAATTCTTAATGACATTGATAAATGCAGATGCTACAGAATTTTTTGGAAAGACATCCCATAGTTATTTTTAAGTTCTATTGCTGCTGCTGTGTTGGTTTCAGTAGACTGTACAGTTTGACTGCCACAGAGCTGTTCGGGTGTGTGTCCTGAGCTGGATTGTGAGAGAATTTCCAGAGTGACAGCCTCTGGTTCAGGCGTGTCCAGCTCTTTGTGGGTATGTGGTGCTATTAACTGTGTAGTGAGGAGCTAGGGCAGCTGAGTCACACAGAGAACCTGCCAAGCTGCAGGTCAGCTCCAGTGTCCTGTCATGTGTTAATCACTGGTAATCTCCAGTCCTCAAAATTATGAACTGACAGGTGGCCAAAGCTTCTTTTGTGTATACAGATTGGTTTTAGATGTAGTAAAGAGCTAGATCTTGCTACGTAAAAAAAAAAAAAGCCAAACAACTTTTTCCATGGAAAAATACAGTTAAGGCTTTGCATACTATTGTTTCTTCACTTAGTAATTCTGAGAAGATGAACGTTCTGGATCTGTATCAACTCAGACAGTGTAGTTAGTGGTGACTTGTCCAAGTGGTAGTTGAGCATGTTTGCCATGACAATCAAATTTGCAAGGCTATCCTGTAAGGACACATTCGGGGTTTTTCTCAAAGCCTGCTGGTTGTTTAGGTTCGGTATTAGGAAAAGGTTCTTCCCCTAGAGAGTGACTGGGCACTGGAACAGACTTCCCAGGTGAGCATGGGGGGTGCATGCAAAGAACTTTTCTTCCTAAGTGGCCTTGGCATATGGTCTGGAATAAAGCTTCTGCAGGGGTAGAATAAGATACAGTGTTGATATCTTGCTGTGTCACTTTCAGCATATTGAAAACAAAGGTTGGAAGAGATACAGTGTAGTCCTAGTCACTGAAATGCTTCCTTCTGGCTAGTCCCGTCTTTAAGTTTTTGGGAGTTTTTGAAGTCTTTATCCAAAGCTGTTGGTTTTCTTACCTAAAGCTGATGAAACTTAGGAGTGTGTGTTTCAGAAGCTCTTCAGCCTTTTATGTTGTGACACAAGAGACTTCAGAGGTCTGAGAAGCCTGCGTTTAAAGTGACCCACATGGTACTGGAGCAGGGATGAAGATTCCACAGAAATTCTTATTTCTCCTGTTGAATTGATTTCAACTCAAAATCTTAATATGGAATTTCATTCCACAAAAGTCAGTCGGCTATTGCACAGTCCTAGTTGTTTAAGTGAAGTTTTTCCACAAGGAATACAAAGGTGCTGTATCTAGAGATTGAAGTGGGAAGGAGGTGTTAATAGTGTTTTTTTCTAAAGGAAGGAATCTGAATGAAGTCCTGGTTTGCCTGCAGGTGAGCTATTTATTTTCAGCTCAGCCCTTCTGCAAGTAAATATATATATTGTTTCAGTTAGAATGAACTTCATGCACTGTACCTCCCAGCTGGGCAGTGCTGGTGTGGTATAGATGTGATGCCCTCAATCGATCATCATTGTGCTTCCCAGTTGGCAAAGTCTCATTAAAACTTGTAGGTTACAATTCTATTGTGATGAATTCTTGTTCATAAATACAGCTCTAAAATGTACTCTTGCTGAAATTGCTGGCAGCAAGCCTGATCTTAAAGGTGTGCAATATGATAACACCTGCTATAAGTCTGTGGGGAACTCGATATCAAGCCTATGGTGGTAGTTTTCACACGTGCTGTTAAGAGTGTTCTTGGTGTGATATTACCATGTCTTCTGAATTCTTCTGTAGCCTCACGTTCAAGAGGTGTCTGGAGTTTGGAAAGCAAGACCTTTATTTCAAGCTATATATAAAAGACAAAAATCTGCATTTTTTGGGGCCTAGTGATAAGTACTCTTCACATTTCAGGTTTGTTTAGTTTTTGATTTTTTTATCAGTCAAGCTAATTTCACTACATGTTTATTCAATGTAACTTTAGATTTGTAATGCCTTACTATTGGCCTACTAAACACTGCAGAAAATTAAATTATTTGAAGTTATTTTAGGTTCCTTTCCCTTTGGTCTCACCCCGAAGTTTGTATGGAACATAAGGTTAAAAGTACTTGATTAAATATAAAGGCCCTGGAATCTACGAACCCCAAATTTGGATTGTTCACTGTAGTGTACACCTTCAGAACGTGTTTAGTGGTCTTAGCACCTGTGCAGTTCTGTGTTTTAGCTTTTGTGCTACGGTATGTTTTGGAAATGACAGGCATGCAAACTAAGGGGAGGGTGAAGGGAAATGTTCTGATTTTTAGTTTCTATTTTATTTTTAGTTTGCCTAAAGCTCTGCTTGAAAGTAGAACATTGTTTCCCGTTACAGAAGGCAAACTGAACTGCTTTGAAGTATTGTGCTGCACAGAATGTTATTTCCAGTACTTTCCTGGAAAGCTGCTGTAACTGAGGTGTGTGGTAAACAAGTAGTGTTTAAGACTTTAACTAATGACTCTGAGTGGGTGCTTGGAGTTTTGTTGGGTTTTGTTCAGTACCTCACAACGTCTGGAATGTTCTTCCTTAATAATCTTCTTTTGTAATAGATGGTACCTTTGGGCAACGTAATATTTACTTGTGGTCGAAAGGGGGTTGTCCAATCCAGAGCTAGATATCTCGGTGTTTTGAAATGCTGGTTTTCTAGGAAACAATGCACTCACTTGTATATATAACACGATTCAACCATTTGCAGTTTGTATGACGTACTGCTTTTATCCAAGACTTAGTTATAGCTTTTTTTCTTTTTCTCTTCACCTTCCATTTTGCCTGAAAGGCTCTGACTCATGGAGATTTTTGGTTATGTACTCTTTCTAAGGTCCTTGTTAGTTTAATTGTAAAAATTGCTTTTGTACTTGGTGTGTGTAATTGAATTTCTGTGATAGCATGCTGCAATTCCTTCTATGTGAGAAATAGTTTTGATGTGACAAAAACAGCTATGGGTCACAGGATAGCTGAGTCTTAATGTATATTTGTAGCAGCTGTTGTGGTGAAGGAAGAAGATGCAGTTGTGTAATTTAATAAATAAAAATTTATTAAATTAGATGTAGTTGTGTAATTTAAAAAATAATTTAAAACATTTCTGTTTTGAAGACAGTAAGACACGAATTTTTGAAAATTTAAAAACTTTTTTTCTTTACAGCATGTTTTCAAAGAACATCATTAATTTCTTTCTCTATGTATTGGGTTTTTTGGGCAGGAGGGGGTACTCACTGTTTTAACTGTCCTTGTCAATATTCTGTAGTATTATACGTTAATTATAGCAGCATGGAGAGCTTAGTAACTGTTTCGTGGTTGAATAACTGTTTATTCCCATCCATCCCAAGAGCTGAAAGATTAGGAAGAGGAATCAGAGTAGGTGAATGAATTGCTACTGCAGTACAGTGTTTCCACTGGAGTGTACTTAAATTGTTGCAGCTTCCAGCTGCTCACGGAATCACACAATGGTTGGAGTTGGAAAGGACCTCTGGAGATGATCTAGTCCAACCAAACCTAGGGCAGGTTGCATGTGTTTGTGTCTAGACGGGTTTCTGCACAAAAGGACCCTCCTCAGCCTCTCTGGGCAGCAGTTCTAGATTGTGACCACACTGTTGCTAACACACCCCAGGGATACCATTGGCCTTCTTGGCCACAGGGGCACACATTGCTGGCTTGCAGGGAACTTGTCCCCTGCAACACCCAGGTCCTTCTCCACAGAGCTGCTTTCCAGCAGGTCAACCCCCAGCCTGTGCTGGTGTGTGGGGTTATTTCTCACCAGGTGTAGAACCTTGCACTTGCTTTGGATGAATTTGATGAATTAGGTTCCTCTCTGTCCAAGTCTCAGTGAATAACAGCACAACTTCTTGGTGTGTCAGCCACTCCTTCCAGTTTTGAATCATCCACAAACTTGCTGAGGGTGTGCTCTGTTCATTCATCCCGGTCATTTAACAAGTTCAGCAGGACCAGACCCAATACTGACCCCTTGGGGAACACTGCTGGCTACAGGCCTCCAAGCACTCTGCTCCAGATCACAACCCTTGGTTTCCTTCTTCTGACAACTTTAGCTTAAAACCCTCCTCACCATCCAGACAAGCCTATGAACGAAGATTCCATTCCCTTCTCTGACAGATGGACGCATCAGTCCCTCACAGGCCATGTTTCTCCAAGCAAGTCCCATGGTCTGAGTAGCCAAACCCCTGCTGGTGACACAGGGCTGCCTTAGCTGCAGCATCCTTTCCTAGTGTGACGGGTGTTTCCTCTTCAGTCTGCAGAGCAGCTAAGCAGTTTGGCAAGGGCACCTCAGCCTTTGGGAGAAGTCTCTTCCTGCTGCCAGTCCTTGCCATTGCAAGCCTCCATTCTTCAGCATTATTGCCTCTGTCCCTTCTGGGTGCGTTGATGGGGGAGTTTTTGGCTCTTTGGCTGTGGACTGTGAGTCTGCTGCAGCCTGTGCTTGGAACCTGCCATCCAGCTCCTTCCTACCATCTCCTGCAGCTCAGCCACCTGCTGCAGGAGGTCCAACACCGGGCACACCTTTTGCAGACAGGTTTGCTACCTGTCCCTGCCCCAGTAGAAAGGTCTAGGCACTGGCACTTGAGGCCTGGTCATTTCAAATTGCTTAATCTCTAAGTATTAAGTCCTCCAAAAAATCGGATTTATTCAGCTCAGCAGCCTTCAGGAGTTGACACATCTGCCAGTATTGGAGAGGGCAGATAAGCAGAAGCTGAAAAATTTGGAAAGCATTTTAAGCACCTAAAATGTGGTTGACAGCATCTCATGCTTCTCTGTTAAATTATCAAGGATCTATTCTGTATTTCCCCTTCTTCTTCCTGCTCTTGTTTTTGTTCTAATGAATGGACTTAGGAATGAAATATATGGTGTTTTTAAACCTTTGCTACTTAAGGTTTAAATACGCCAATTTTATGAATGTAACCATACAAATACTGTGGGATTTTTGAGTTTTAAATTCCTCAAATGTGAGGTATAGCGTGCTGGCAGTTCTCTGCTGCACCTTGATTGGAAAGAGAAGAGATGGTGTTGGCATATTTTTGTCTCAGCAATGGAAATTCCAAATGTTGCCCCTTTAGTGCTGACGAACTGGTGATACTGCATTACTTTGTATTCATTTTCATTAGAATCCGCTGTACTTGCAGTGAACAATTACTTGTTAGGTTGTCCACTCTTACTTTTCTGCCATTCATCTGACTCAGGTTTTCAGCCTCATTCTCCCCTTTCTTGAGGACAGGCTTCATTGTTCTTCTTCATACCTCTTTATAAGGGTATTTACATGGTTTTAGCTCAAAAGTTGAAAATATTTGCGCTCGCTGGCTCTTAATAGTGCTGTTCTTAAGTGTATCTTTCCTAACTTTAAAGATCTACTAATAGATACTGTTGTATCTGGCAATGATATTTAGTTTCACTTAGCATTTTCTTACTGGTCCCAAGAGAATCCCTGCTGCTTTAGGGGTATATTTGATGTATTGCATTTATGAGGCTTTTGATTTTGGGTAGTGGGGATTTGTTTTGTACTTCACGAGGTGTTCATACAAAAGCTGTTACTAATTTGATTTCCTTATTTTCTGGTGAAAGTGACACTTGAGAATTTGGTTAAGAAATGAACATTGCCAATGACTCAAGGCAGGTCTGGCCAGTGTTCCTAGATCTGTCAAGTTATACCAGAGTGTTCCCATGGCTGAGCACCACCAGGCCAGTGCTGTGCAGTGGGAAGAGAATGGGAAGGGGGTCACTAAATGGTGATCAATCCCTTTGGTCCTCTGCTTCGTTGTCATGGCCTTGCTAACGTGCATCACCTTCCCAAGAGTTCGTGTAAACTTGGTCTCAGCAGCCTTGTTTCTGTGTAATCTGAATTTAGGAACATATATTTTGCTTGCAGTACATAGCCCTGCTGATGGTTTTGTTACATCACTGTACTCGAACTGCTCATGGTTGCAGGCTGCAAGGTTGGCTATTCTTAGTGAAACGGAGATGTTTCTGCATGTAAAAAAATGCAGTACAGTAAAGTACAAGTATTGTTATGTCTTGCATTTTGTTTACTTCTTTGTAGATCACTGTGCTTTATTATATTGATTTTTTTTATTTTCCTGTTTAGTGTGACTGTTCTGGCATTTTATCAACACAGATGTTAATGTGATTGATCTCAATACTTAACAGAGTTTCTTAAAGATTTTGCTGTGACAGAGAAAAAAGATCAAAATTCACAGATACCTGTCAGACACCATTCTGTATTTTTGCCAACAATCCCGGTCTTCTTTATCCTCTTTCTTGCAAATCCTCTTTATCCTTTACACCATCGTATATATATTGTTCTTTGTGAATATCAAGAATAGGAATCTGTTTTACGAGTAGGATGATCACAGGTGGTTTGCTCAAGCTGAGAATTTGTTCCTCTCCTCCTCCTTACCATACCTAGCACTTTTCAAGATTGTTGGTCCAAGACTTTGCTGACAATCAGCTTTAGTCCCTAATTTTTTTTGTGTGTTTGTCTGGTTGGGTGTCCTGGGTTTACAAATCTTCATTATGTGAATTTCTTTGTGAACTTTTATTTAATTGTATGGCCATTATTTTTTAGGCTAAAATGATCTGTTCAGTAATCTGAACCTAGGATTTTTGTCGAGTTTCCCAGTCTAAAGCTTAAACACTTCCTTGATCTGGATTGGTTTTTTTCTTCAGGTTTTGAGTAAGCACTTAGTGATGCATCTTCTCAAGGAGTTGTAGTTAGAGCTCTCGCATTATCCAGTACTCAAAGCGTAGCTGCTGAAGTGAAGGAAACTTTCAAGGCTTTTAAATAGTTAAAATAATTCTCTACCCTTTCTTGACAATCTCCAGGCTGTTAGGATCTTAAAAGAGGTTGCCATGCTTTTACTGTTGGTAATCGCTTTAGTAGAGGAGCTGGGAAAATGGAAACAGTATAAAAGCATTAGTTAAAAAATAAACCGCTGAACTGTTGAGAAATCCTGGCCAAAAACCAAAAAGTAAAAATCTGCAGGGATGTTGAAGCTGCCTTTGACAGCAGCCTCTGGTATAGCCAGGATGAGATTTTAATTATTGCCTTTCATGTATCTATTTCAGTCATGTCCAATATGCAGTGAAGAAATAGAACAAGTGGGTTGTGTTATGGTTCTTTTTTGCTGTTATTGAGCAGACTAGCCTGAATACATTAATGGAAGCTAAGTTTAAAATGACCTGATAACTGCAAAATATTCCAATGTGATTGCCATAAGCTGTTAATCCAGTAACTATGAGCAATGTTTCTTTCCTTTTCACTTCTCTGTTTCTGATTCCAGACTTGATGTGATGTATTTTTTTTTCTTCTGCATTCTGACTTGCAAGTAGTTGGTTTGGACTCAAAATGCTGTTTAAAAGCCTGACTCCATGTATTTTAATATAAATGTACTTTAAACTAGACATAAGTATTTAATAACCAAACAGCAAGGATAAAGAATGCAAATAACTGTGGAACTATAAAACCACTTACATATATTTAAGTATTTTATGGTCATACTGTTAAAAGATACTAAGAATGACCTTTCTTCTTGGGAAAAGCAGGTACAAGTGCAAACCAAAAGGAAGTTATTTAAAATTATTTATAATTACAGAGTAAGGTGATTTTCCCACTGTCTGATTTAGATGAGTCTCTCCTTCTCAAACTTGGAGGCAATCATTACATGGATTGTGCTTGACACTAGGAGGCTAACTTCTGCATCCAAGCCCTGTGTGCCTATCAGCATAGAACAGGATGATGGTTTGGTTTGAGGTTTAGTTTTTTTTGTGTCTGAAATAGTTTGAAGTTGTAATATCTGAGCCACAAGCCTCTGCAAGTTGCTGAGGTCACAGTCAAGTGACACACTCAGAAGACGACCTAGTGACCTTAACATATGCTGTCTTCAAAAACATAGTCTACTTTTACTCTTCCTATCTTTGAGTGATCATCTATGCAGTTAACCTATTTGACTTTAAGCTAGCAAAGTGATACTATTATTAACGTGTCCTTAGGAGTCGGCTGTTTTGTCTAGAGCTGGTTACCAGGGCTGGCACCACTGTGCAGACATAACTTTGGGAGAAATGCTTTCCAGAGGAGGTATTTCTGGCAGTGGCATCAGATAGCTTTGTATCTTTAAATGCCTGCCAATAAATGAGCTGTGAGTTTGACTGTCTGTCGAGTTCTTGCACAGCTCAGGCTTCTTGAGTGTCATGGCAGTTTGATGTGGCTGGCACTCTGAGGTGAGGGGGATCAGAGTGGCACCCTTGGCAATCAGGGAGGCCAGGACTGCTCCAGCATAGCCTCCGGAGCTCAGCATGGAAACTGTGTAGTTCTAGCAGAGCTTTTTTCCCCAATCCTTCCACCTTGTGGGTGAAATGCAGCTGTTCAGTAGTTAGCTGCTGTACAAAGTGGTCCCACAATGACTCGAGGAAACAATGTCACTGCGGCATTTGGTCAGTGTTTTTACTGGCACAGTTCCTCATGAGTTAGTATTAAAACCCAGCGCTGCTTTTCCTAGCAAGTAGGAAACAGAATTTGCAAGGATTTTGTCCCCTTGAGCTTATAATTAGTACTCAGGAGCATGTACACAGACCCACGTGGTATGCTCGCCCATCCAGTGCCCAAGTGTGCTCCTGGGGTCAGCAAGTGCGGAAAATGCCTTATTAAGCTGATCTGCTTTCAGACTCTGACAGTGATACAGCTTTAGGGGAATGGTATGTGTGACCATTTCCAGCAGTGTCTGTAAGGTTTCTCAAGTGGAAGTGACTCTGGCTTTGAGTCCCACTGCAGGGGTTTGTTTAATATATAATTTGGGTACTCTTAAAAAATATCCGTTTTCTTTCATATGGGGTGTTATTTGTTTTGTGTTTAGAACACCTTTCAAATTAATCATGAATTTGTGTGTTATATTTTCTGGTGAGTCTTGAGGAAAAAAATTACTGAGCTTTTCTTTTCATAGCAAGCACCAAGGGATTATCTGTTCATCTTGTGAGTAGGCTTTGGCTTGATCCTGGGGTAGGTGGCTGTTGATTGAGCTTTTGGGGTTGTTCAAGTCCATCACTAAACAGTCATTTATTTTTCTGAGATTTCCAAAATGAAAATTTGGCAAGGATGTTACATCTGCTATGGATAACAAGTCTCTTGAGCAAAATAACCTGCTAATCAGTGTTGACATGTATGAGAAGGCATCATCATCTATTGGACTTTTTAAAGCTATATAACTCTTGCTTTATAATACTTCAGTGAGTTTAAATGTCTGTGCCTATATCTTCAGCGGGGAAACGCTGCTTCTTTGTGTACTGTGTTGTGAAGAGTGGACTGGTAATGTCTTCATATGACTTCAGTGAATGATGTTGTAGAGGTTTGGTGTAAGTTATTACTAAGAGTAAGTTTAGCTTAATGTGTTAGGTTTTAATAACATTTTTTCCCCATAATATCCCTCCTGTGCATGCA
This sequence comes from Mystacornis crossleyi, assembly GCA_013400655.1. NCBI lineage: Eukaryota > Metazoa > Chordata > Aves > Passeriformes > Timaliidae > Mystacornis > Mystacornis crossleyi. The sequence goes on along the minus strand of VYZQ01062413.1, from coordinate 15,493 downwards.
CGATACTTTCAGTTTGGAAAAATTCTGCTATATTTTCTTCTTCCGTAATATTATTCATAAAGCTTTGAAAATGTGTGTTTTCTGGAAGCCAATAACTTTTTAAAATATTGCAGCTCCTGCTCCGGCCATCACTGCCACAGCTACTAAAATGGAGGTGGTTTCAGCAGAAGTCAACAGCTTGCTCCCTGAGGAAATCATGGACACCGGCATAACTCTGGTGGAAGATGACAGCATCGAGGCCGTTATCGTGTCTTCACCGATGGGAGACTCTATTCCCATGGAAACAGAACTGGAAGAAATAGTGAACATAAGCTCCACCAGCGACTCCTCAGCCACAACTACAGCCACAGTCACCACGGAATCAGTTCCTGCACCCAGCAGCCACTCAGGAGATGCAGCACTGAACACCACAGCCCCAAGCTCTGATGTGAATGCAGCTGTAAAGCCTGCCTTTCCAGGTGGCCTCCATAAACTTGGTGCTCAGACCCCTGTCACTATCTCGGCCAATCAGATTATTCTGAACAAGGCCACCGATATTAAAATAGGCAGTCAGAGTATTAAACCGGACGGGCAAAAGCTGATTGTAACAACTTTGGGCAAGTCTGGCCAGCCTATCGTTTTAGCATTACCCCACAGCCAGCTCCCGCAGTCGCAGAAGGCCGTGTCCCAAGCCCAGGGTGGAGACTCCAAGGTACAAGGCCAGCAGATCAAAGTTGTCATTGGAGGTCGGTCGGAAGTGAAACCTGTTGTGGGTGTCTCAGCTTTGACGCAGGGAAGTCAGCTCATAAACACTGCGGCCCAGCCCTCTGTCTTGCAGTCCCAGCAAGTAAAAACAGTACAGGTAAAATGAATTATGCTGATGAAACGTCTTAAAACCAGTTCTGTTGCTGCAATTGTTGTCTGTTTCCTGCACTGATTGACACACTGTTGCTTTCAGCCTTCGCATTTATTCTTTGTATTAAAAAATACAATGCTGCTCTTAGCCCATGCTTTCATCTGTGGATGCGTTTGCCATTTTATGCTGTTTGCCTCTAGCTACTGTCTAGAAACTTAGCGTTTGCCTCAGAGAAAGTGAACTATTCAGTAAAGTGAAGATAATTTTCTCATTATTTTCATTTTTAAAAAATAAATCCTACATACTTTCAGGAAGACTGAATTCAACTCTATATGCCTGTTGTTCTTTATTCAAAGTATATGCTCCTTTATGGAAGAGTGACTTCTGCTTATTATGTTCAGTTTGTTTAAATAAACTCTCTGAAAAAACTTCTAGCACCTGAAAAAGAACAGAAAGGTGTATCTTGTCTGCCTCAAATCTAGTAAAGCTTGTTAATAGATGATGATGGACTACACACTGTCATAAGCTGAACACTTCAGGATTTTGTTCCTAATCTCTGACATGGATCTTGAGATATTTGAAAGCACAGAGAATCTGCTTGGATCTGAAAATGTGTTGAAAAGATTTGGGTTATGACCCAAAGGGTCTGATTCTCAGCTGCTGTGTCGCAGAACTAAATGCAAGTGACTTTGTTCAGTTGGCAGTGAGGCAGAAATAAGATCTCTTAAAGTGAAGGACAAGTAGAACTCAATGCAGGTTATGATGGAAAAATATTTATTTTACTGTCTAAATGAAATGAGAAATTAAACTCTTAAGTATGCTCTTTAAAATAATCAGCTGCACATTAAAAAATGACAACATTTAAAACATTTTATTAGCCACATGTTCCTTGATTAGTATTTCATGGCAGGTGAATGAGATCGATTCTGAATAAGTTTTTAAAGCTGCGGATGATTCCTGCACCAATTTCTACTTTCTCCTTTTTTGTTGCTACATCATACCTGTGGAAACATATTTAATAATGGCCATTTGAAACATAAATGATTGTCACTTAGCTTTCAAGAGTCTCTGCTCTTTACTCAGCATAGGAACCTTTAAGGGTGAATCAGTTCCTGTTACTTGGCTTCATTATTCTCTGCTAAGTGACAGATACAGGAAACTGATGAGAACGACTCAGCTGTGATGTGGTTTTTCCTTGCATGAGATGACTTGTGATGTCAGTGACCAAAATCAGCGACCTGGCCATTGACCTCTGCCATTTGCCTTTGGGAATGCTACAGGTTCCTTAGCAGAAGCTCTTACTAATGGACTTACATCCATTTTTAAATCTAGTTAATTGCAGTTTGGGTAAATTTGTTTTGTTGTGGTTTCTTTTTGTTAAGCCATTGGTTCCTTTTGCAAAACAGATTGAATTGTTAGCACTTGACATTCCTTTTTTCCAATAGGGAGAGGAGGAAGTAGAAATGAAAAGCAAGAAGGCAAGGTTAGCACCCGATATTGCAGGGAAAATGATTGCATTAGCACTTCAGACAGTGCTGTTCCCTGTAGAAAATAACTGAAGTATCAGAGTGATAAATGAGTGAGAGATTCTTGCTCTACTCTACCCTGAAGGAGGAGGTAATGTGGGAGGTAACCCACACCTTGAGTCCCTGTCTTAGAAATTGGAGTGATTCGTTTTACCCCATCACCCTGAACAAGCCCATTAAGCTTTCAGTGAAGAGAAAAGGAGGCTGTGAATGCCTCCCCGTGGGTCTTGTTTAACTTACCTCGTGTGGCTTTGGAACTCAGGTATTTGAGATGGAGGGCAGCACAGGAGCTTGACTTGGTGGTGAAAAATGAACTGATGAAGATTATATGACAAAGAGCTCTTATCAGTTCTTGTGGTCACTGTCATAGGGGCTTTGCATATCATTAGAGAAACTCAATTGCCTTGACATCTAATCTAATCTTGTAATCTAATTGTGACAGTTGAAGTCTCAGCACCTGAGGCATAATTGGTAGAGTTCAGCAAAATGTTTCTTGGAATTTGGCTCCTTCTCTGCTTACAGCTCAAGATGTATGAGACTATGAGGTGCAAAGTGTGGCAGGGCCTTTGGCCTCATCTATATCCAGAGGTTAATTACTGTCCTTAGCAGCTTGTCCTGATTTAGTTGAAACTACTGCCGTGGATGTGTGGGAAAAAAACTGTTGGGCAAGTGCACCTGCTTTCAGCCTGTGGCTCCTGACTGCCTGTGGCCTTAAAAGTGGTGGTGTGCCTGCTGCTCTACTACTTTAGTCAAGGTGCATTAAGCAGGAGTTTGGCCTTGCACGTCACTCTGAACCAGGTGTCCGGACACATCGCCATGGCTGTCATTAAGTCAGACTTGTGCTTGTTTTGCTGTGGTCACTGGCTCTGGTTTTAACAGTGTCCATAGTATCGTTGCTGCCATGGCAAGGCACCTGCTAAGCCATCCTTGTGGCTTCATCTCAGCATTGAAAATGGACCTTGTGCACTCCCTAACCTCAAACTCCCATTCCTAGCTCAGTTTCTTCATCTCTGAAGTAAGCCATCCTTTTCTATTTCTGGAGTCCCTTATTTTTCATACTATGCCAAATATACATTACACAGAGAGTAGGTACATGGACAGGCTCCCAAGAGGTCATCTAGGGAGTGGATTTATAGTGTGTTAGCTCCTTTATGGTAGCTGACTATGTGGCTATCCAGCAGTAAATGTGAGGTATGAGTGTGCCTATGTCTGTATGAATAGAACAGAGTCTGACGACTGAAAACAAAGTCCAGCCATATGCACTTGCTAGCTCATCTTTAGTAGAGAGTGTTTAGGAAGACATAACTTGACCCTTTATGTCAAGTTGCCTGCAGGTAAATCTCTTGACTTCTGTAGGGGAAAGAATGTTGGTGTGTGCTCCTAAATATAATAACATTCTTACAGAAGAGCTTGTTGCTGTAGGGAATATTTTTGCAGTCTAACTCAAAGTAACTTGCAGAGGGCATGCTTAGCTTACATAGGCAGGGGGATAATATTAAGCTTCTTGTGATCAGTACAGGCAATGGCAGAGTGCTCCAGAAAACTTGCCCGTTCTGAAGTATGAAGGGGGCATCTTGATTATTTCCTCTGGCTCCTTCAGTCTCTACTGAAATGGGTAGTGAGTTTCACAGTGATGCCTAGAAGCCTCTCCCTGGTGGCTGGGGTTATCCAGTGGCATAAACCTCAGAAAGGCTCGCTTGGCAGCAGGAAGGGCAGGAGTGCTGTTCCTCATTTATAACCAAGCACATTTGTCTTGCTGTTTCCTAAGCCCTGAGGAGATTCACTTGTTTATTAGACCTTCTTCTTTGTAGAAAAACAGTTCACCTAAAAAGCAGGGGGAAATTTATTTGAGGAGGATACTGCAAGTTGAGTACAAGGGAAGCAGAGCTACTTGTGTTGACCTATTATTTTGGGATTTTTTAAGGTTTTTTTCTGAAATGCTTGGTGTTAATCATCGCTAATATTTTACACACATTCATGTAAGCCATTTAGGCACATTTATTGACTGTTACTGGGAAACAACTGCTGTTATCCAGAGCTGGCTGTTCCTGCTGAGTGTTCATCATGTTCTGAGCCAGACTTTGCTCTCACTTCAGAGAAAAAGCAGTAGCAGTTGAGTTGCAATAATACCTTATGGCAGAGTAAGATTAATTTAAGCAAAAAAGAAATCTCAAATCAAGCAGATGAAATGTGTAGAATTTATCAGAAATTAAAATGTGTCCAAGCTGAAAAAAAATACTACAGATAAAATGTCTGCTCATTTATCAGCTGTGTATGTGCTAAGATATTGAATCCTTGAAATGTTAAAATGGCTTTGAGTTAAATTTGTGAACAGGGCAGTGAATGAAGCTTCCCTTCTTCAAACAAATTGTTTCAAAGTGTTAGCTAATATATCTCCAAAACGAACAGGTTTATTTCTCCTCTGTTTCATTTTAAAGCCTTGACAATTGTGTATCACTTACAAAGCACCTAATGTGCCTGAGGAGCAGTATATTTGTTCTGAGATGGAGCTTTCCTCTGAGGAGCACCTGTACTGTAACTGAGGAACAGCACGTGGCTTCCTTTAAATAAGATCCATTCTCTGGTAGTGACTGGTGTCAGAGCTGCTCCTTGCTGGCTTCCCTTGGCTGGGCATAGCTTGGGCGCACAGAGGTGCCCTTGGCTTTCCATAGCAGCCTGCAGGGCTCTGGTGCCATAGCAGAGGGGAGCTCCAGCTTCCCAGGCTGTGCCATGACTGTGCTGCTGGGAGCTGGGGCAGCCTCACCTGTGCTTTTTGTGGAGCAGCTGAGGGATGTGCTGTGTGCTGCTGAATACTTTGAATGTTTTGGCCTTATGCGATTGTAAAAAAGGTGTTTTCAGGCAACAAATTATATAGATAGGGTTTTGTGTAGGAAACCATAACTTCCAGCCTACTCAATTGCTTCATTTGAGCATTTGTAACTTTCTCCAGCTGTCGAGAGTAGCTGTCAGCTCTGTATCTTAGCACATCAGGCAGATTTCTGATTTAGCTGCTTGAGTTATAAAGGTGGCTCAGTGCCTTTGAGAGGTGGCTGCCCGTGTGGATGTTAATGTTGTGCCTCTCTGATATTGCTGGGGTTGATGGCTGCTGCCCACGGGATGTGCCTGAGAGTGTGTGGTGGAGGAGAGGCAGGATGTGCCTGACCTGTGGGGTGACCACGTGTAAGAACTTCAGTAGTGCCTTCCAGTGTGCTCACGTAGATTCAGTCCATAGGCAGCCTCTGCAGTCAGCAGGTTAAAAGTCTTTATAAAAGGTCAGCCTCTAAATTGAACTGTTCACTGGCTGGGTGCCAGTGTATAAGAACTGTTGAAATAAATGTATCTGGTAGTTAACTTCTCTCAGTGTGGAAAAGGGGGAAACGTCTTCTTTAAAACATCTAAGACTATAAACTCCTGCTTACAAAGATTTCAAGCTGAAGATCTGTCACTGAATTGCTGTACATGTTTTTGCTCCAGCTGTGTTTCAGGAGACTGGATTACAACATGAAAATAGATCCTCTTGTAGCTGGAAGTAGCCTACTGATTTGTTCTTGGCTAGTGAGTACTCAAAACTTTCAGGCACTGATGATCCATGTACTTTTGGGGAGCTGTTGCAGAAGGCATTTTCCCCATTTGCAAAACAAGTTTGCTGCTATGTCAAAATGGTCAAGACATGTTTCAGAGCAGTAGTGGTTTTATTTAAGTCACTGAAGGACAAGTTTTGTCCTGGTTGGCTGAAAAAGTGACTTCATTTAAAGCGTCATATACTGAGAATTGTGCATTTAATTTAACATTTTTACATAGAACAACCACACGTAAGAAATCATTTCAGCATCTTCAAGATGAGATGTTTGCACAGGGAGCTATCTTATGAAAAAGCTGAGAGGGATTTGGCTGTCCTACTTTGGTAGCTGGCATTCTGAAGTGTCAAGGATAATCTCCTAGCTCTTTCCATAGGGAGAAATGGAGACGAAATGCAAGATACACAGTTATTCTTCTAATTATGTGTGCCCTTTTTATTTTTTAATGTACTTAACAATACAATAATTTAGATCCAAAATGCTCAAGTTACTTTAGATCTTTTTTCCTCCATCTTTTAGATTGCGAAGAAGACTCGAACGCCAACTTCTGGCCCGGTGATCACCAAGCTGATATTTGCAAAACCAATCAATAGCAAAGCTGTTACAGGGCAGACCACTCAAGTGTCACCAGTCATTGCAGGTTGTACTACTTTGACTTGTTTTGCTTTACCATTTTTTAAAGGCTTTTCAAAGAAATGGTAATTGTAGAAATTCTTCTGTCTCAACCATTTTACTGCAGTCAACCATTTTACTTCTGTCAAAGTACCTCAAGCAGTTGAAAAAAAAAAATCAGAAAACTTTTTGGGGAGAAGCAGATAAATGCAGTTGTTGGTACCTTTATACTTAGCTCGTTTAGAATAATCTTAGTAATTGCGGAGTTGCTTTTACTGCAAGGTACTTTTACTTCATGGATTTTGGGGAGGAGAAAAAAATACCCCACAGAAAAGATTAAATGATAAACAGAAAGTATTTGTAGAAACTTTATATAAATACACAGGGGGAAAGGGAGACACATGCTTTTGTATTACTTTAATCTGATTATAGTTGGACTTAAAGGTAATACGTGCAAGTAACAGAAAAAAATGTTTGAATGAAGAAAGTGAATAAAGCTGTGTTGTTTCTGTTAAGTTGCTAGCCTACTTTAAAAATAACCATCACAGAAGTGTCTAAGAAAGTAATTAAGGCAAATAAAAAATGGTCCTTCTCTTTGGAAAACAAATCTATGTATCCTTAAAAGAAAAGTCCAACCAACCACAGAACAACAACAGAAACACCACCAAAATTAAAGAAAAAACCACAGTGTAACACCTTGTTTATAATGGCAGCGTATCTGTTGCTAAGCATCTTAGACATCTAATTTTTCTGGAAAAGACAAATGTAGGGAGCTGGAGTAATTTTTAGAACTTTGAAGGATGTCTTTTACTGCTTATAGATTGATCAACGTAAGTAGGCCTAAAATCTTTTCCACATATTTAAACAAATTTGTTAAGTCTTTACAGCACTGGGACTTGAGCTGGTTTTTAAAAGGATGCAGCTCTCTCCTGTGTTCAAAACACTGATAGATGCCAGTGAATAGCACATAGCTGTAACATAATCTTTTTCTTGAGTTGTCTGGCTGCCTGCAGCCTGACCTGTGTTTCAGGTGAAAGAGGGATTCCCCATCCCATTCCCCAGTTTGTCCCCTTTCTCAAATTCCCTACCAAATATACAGACCTGTAAGAAGATTGCTATACTTATAAATACTTGAATTAAGCTGTTTGTGTGTTCAAAAAAACAATCCAAACAAACAAAAAACTCAACCCAAAAACATTAGGAATGACTTGCAGTTTTTAAATCAGTATGTTCAACATCACTTGTGCCTGAGCTTGTGAGAGAAGCATCACTGGGAGGTAAAGTTGCTTCACTAATTGAGAGGGATATCTTTAAATATCAGTTTTTCCCTCACCATTCCAAACAGCCAGCACAGCTTGCCAGCTTTGAGAGGCTGGCATCACTTTATGGAAGGTGTAACATTTGTGGTTTGTGTTTTGATTTTGTATGCATGTTTCATGAATCTGATAAATATTTTTAATTAGCTGGAAATTCCTGCAATCTGAGCTGGAAGTTTTAAATTTGAAAGACTTGTCAATATAAGCAACCAGATTCTGTTTAGGAAGCTGATGCCAAGGGGTGCAGAGGAGATGTAGTGAGAAATGGAAAGCTGTCACCAAGAAAATAACTCAAAGGATTGAAAGCTCTAGATGGTGAAAATCCCCACAGACTGACATTCTTCAGGTTGCATGTGCCTTTAGCAGCTGCTGGCAACTATCTATGCTGTTAGTTAGACTGCACAAAAGTGGTTATTTTAGGGCACATAGACCTCAGAGGAAATCAGCTTTCCATGAGGATAGTGCTTTTTCTTGTTAGTTCCAGTTGACTTTAATTGTTATGCCACTAGTTGATTTTGGATGGAAAAGTTATGCTGGTATTTGTTTGTTTGTTTCTTATTTTTATAAATGTAGTACAAGAGAATGGGGGACAGAAGCTATGACAGAAATGAGTCTGAACCAAAGTGGAGCAGAGGAAAGCTCAGTGGTCAAGCACTCTTTGGAAAGAAACTTAGAAAGTATGGGAAAAAAAAAATCTGTTTTCCATTCTGGGAGTTTTGCAATATCACTGAAACTGATGTCATGATTTGGAGCTGCTGTTTTTGATGTTTAATCTTCTTTGGCATTGTAAAAAAAGAGAGAATTAATGAGACACACAGAAAACATGGGTGGCAGTGTGACTAAAAACTGTTAGGCAGTGAAATAAACAATCTCAACAGAGGGGAAAAAAAACAAAACCAAAAACCTCAGAGTTGATTGTAGACAGACCTTTTTTTTGGTCACTGTAACACAGCTCATTTTTGATGACCGAGGTTTTTAAAGAAGTAGTTCCCCACAGATGCTCAGTTTCTCTGTACATTGGCAGCAGCCCAGGGCTTTCTCAGGAAACTGCCAGCTGACTGGGTGTTTGTGTGTGGTGCAGGTGTATTGGAGGGCTCTGCTCCTCAGGATGCTGTCCTGGCTGTCAAGAATTATCAGCTGAATGACATGGAAAGCTCAATGTGCATTTTGGCTCTTTTTTAAAGCCTGAGTGAACTGTCTTTTTATTTGTAATAATGGCAATTATTTTCTTCCTTGTTGCTAAATCTAACTTAAAGAATGCCAGTGTCCTTCCTGCCAAGTCGTACACTCTCAGAAGTAGGGCTCAGTTGCACAAATGGCAGTGAAAACTTTACTTTAAAAGTTAATGTTGTCAGGGATAACTGGAGCTGATGGTATCTTCATTGTTTATAGGCAGGGTTTTTTCACAGTCTGCTCCAGGGACACCACCAAAGACAATAACGATCTCTGAGAGCGGAGTCATTGGATCATCTCTGAGTACAGCAACACAACAGACACCGAATAAAATAGCTATCTCACCACTCAAATCCCCCAATAAGGTAAGGACCTGTTCTGGCTGCAGCCTTCTATCCCTCCTGCACAGTGGTCTGAATGGAGCTCTCTGTGTCTTTGCTACAAGCTGTTTATTATCTCTCCAGAGATAATGAGCATATCTCCAGAGTCCATAAAAATATCTCCAGAGTCTCCATTTCGCATCACAATGCTCTGTGGTAATGCCCTAATTTAGATTTTTTTTCAATTGGCTCCCTTACTATGGTTTTAAGTGGGTATGCATTACTGCATAGTTTCCCGTTCCTGCCATTTCTTGCCATTCCCTGAGCATCCATTCTGAGAGCAGCTGTTCCCTCGTAGCCAAGCACTCAAAACTATTTTTAATGCCTTCATAAAACGTCAACAGGCTGTTCAAGAGGAGACCTCAATAATATTAATAGGTCAGCACTTATTAACCATTGGCTGTTACTGCACAGGCAATTTAGTCTTCCCTGATCACTTCTGAAGTAAATGAGATTTGCAATGGTCCTTGACAAACACAGAGCTGGAGATTTGGCACAGGACAAGGTGACACTTGTGTTTTAGATTTGATAATTGTCTCGAGAAGAGGAATATTGCTGGAGAAAGGGAGGAAGGGGGACAAGATGCACAGTGCAGGCAAACTAAATACCACATATGGGAAGCAGAGTAAAAATAAAGAATTCTTTTAGTTTGGCTGTGTTTTAGTGATTTAATGTTTACACAGATGGAGCAAATGACTAGTGCTTGACAATTATTAGTAAGAGAAGCAACATCATGAAGAAGTTAATTTTGATTCTAAAGTTACTTTTTTAACTAGGAGTGAGTGTGAGAAGAGTCTTTAGGGTTACATCTTGAATTTAGTGTAGATAAGTAATTCTAACTATCTGATTTTTCTTAAAACATAAGGAAATTTAGAAGAGAAAGTAGAAAACCAGCCTTGGAAGGGGTGTGGTAATACAGTGTTCAAACACTGCACTCTGCAGAGATGTGATCAGCAGACTGGATCTCTGTGGGAAACTGCAGTGTGGATTTGAAAGTACTGACGTTCTTATACTTTGACTGAATCAGTAGTGTGAAATGAGATTTTTTTTTCTTTTCAGCAGCTTTTCTTTAAAATTTCTATTTACGATGAAATAGTCATTGTACCAGTTATAAAGCTTTTATTTAGAAGATCCCACTTGACAATGCTCAGGCTTCAATGGGATAGTTTCCTTAAAAAAAAAAAACCAACAAAACAAATGAAAAGACAACCCCTCACTCCCACCCGGATGCTGTGCTAGGTTTCTGCAGGAACCTTTTGGTGCTGGAAACCAGTGGTGCTTTCAAGTTCCTAAGGGATCTATTTGCTGTTGTTGCAGCTGGACCCGTGTGAGTTGTGGTTAAATGCAGTCCCTTATTCACAGAAAGAGCTCTGTTCTGATGGAGAGCTGTACTGTCCTGAGGAGGGAAACGGGTATGTACAGGGTTCTGTATCCTGCGCAGAGGTTTAAACTGCTTTTTGTTTTGCCAAGCAGCTAACAGTGGTGTCAGTGGCCTCCCAGCCTCCCAACTCCCCCCAGAAGACGGTGGGCGTCCCACTGAATGTAGCGTTAGGACAGCAGATCCTCACAGTGCAGCAGTCAGCACCCTCCTCCCCTGGGAAGGCTATAGTCAACCACACAACCACCCAGGTACAGACTGACTTTGCTTTGTCTTCTGGTGTGTCTGTGTCATTGCTTGCTGGAAACTGGAGTGTTGGACCACAGGTTGGCAGCGGTCCATCTGACGGTGTTCTTGGAATGGTGTTTGCTTAGGAATTGGCAAAAGTATTGCCCTGAGGAGCACATACTTCTTCAGTTGAGGGGTGCAAACCATTGCAAACCCATACAAGGGCATACTGTTAGAAAGCAGCTTTCCAACCTGGAAAGCCCCGGGTTGGAAATACAGGTTTCTGTATACCGGATCTCCCAAGTCACCTGAAGAACTCTGTGACATGAGGAGGAGTTCTTTGGGTGGTTCTCTTTCTTCTGCCAATGTTTCTATGCCACTGCCTAGGGCTGCTTTCCAGGTGTTTCTGAGGTGTGCAGCAGTGGAGTTTGTATTCCTGCTGTAGAGATCTGCATAAGCAAGACACCGTGGGCTGAAACCTAAAGAAGTAGAAATTATTGATTTCCTATGTCTCATTTCTAGAAAAGCGGGGTTTTCTCTAATAGCTTTTATGAATAGTTTTGCATTAGTAAATCACAAGACAAAACTGACCTTTCCTACAAACTACAGTGTTTACTGTTTTCCTCTTTTGTGATCTTAGGTGAATCTTTTTCTGTCATAATATCTGTACTCCTGTTTTGGTAAAGGTGAAGGGATGTGTATGAGTGCAAATATATCCAGAGTGTGGATATTGCTGGGAGTGGACATGTACAGCGTGAGACCAGAGATTCAGAGTCTTATCTTACTGATACAGGAGATAATTGGAATGCTGATATGTGGATGTGGACACCATTGAGATTTAAATTTTATTATTTTTCCCCACGGTAAACTGTCTTTTGAAATAGTTGTTGAAAGGTTAAGTCTCTGTAATGCAAGCACCCTAAGTGAGAAAATTGAGATGTCTGTGGGGTATACATACTGAGTTGTGATCCAAAGCTATCTGACACAACACAAGGGCTTCACCTGTCTTCACTGAGCTCAAGAACATGCCTTAGAAGAAACTGCCCTTGAATTTTACAATTTTCCCAGTTGTCCTTGGATGGCAATTTCTGATTTGTGTGCTAGAGAGAACTTTGCCCATACTGGTCTCCCTTTGATAATGTCTGTGACTATGCTTGCACATAGTGCTTATTTTGATGCTCTGGCCTGTTAAGGTTCCAGGGTGTTAGGAAAAAAAAAAAAATCCCAAGAAAACACCTTTTAGAAGACCAGGGTTGTATTTCTAGAAAAATGTGTGCAAACTGAGATTTCATTTGTGTAGTTGCTGAAAGCTGGGGAGCTGGGAAAATGGTCTCTTAAGAATTCACATCGTACTGTCAACGAAATGTAATACTTAAAAACTTGATGTCAAGGACAATATGCTTAATATAAATAGTAAAAAGTACTGAGATTAAAAAGCTGAGGTCTAAAAGAAATTAAATGGAAGGAGAAAGAGGAAGAAATCAAGCTTTGAGGTTGAGCAAGTCTGGAAAAAGAGGCTATTATCAAACCAGTAGACTTATGAATGTGTATAAATAAAACAAAACTTTGCTGTTATTAGTTTGTAGTTTGAGAAAAGTTGGAAAGATGAACTTTTACAAATTCCAGGTATACTGATCCTCCCAGCTGTAAGGTAGCACAGGTCTGCTGAGCTCCCTTTCTTTCACCATTTTGCCTTTTTTCTTAATGAATTTGTTTTGCTACTCCTCATTGTTCTTGCTTCTTTCATTTCTCAGCTTGTACTCTTTCTGATGTCCATCAGTTTAAGGATTCTGTTCCATTTTCCTCTCCAGGGTTGCACAGTAATTTCTGTGGATTAATCACAAACTGTCCTAACAGGACATACCTGTACACACGCAGATAAATCATGCTGCAGTCCAGCACAAGCTGCTCTGCAAGTTCTTACCATGTGCTTTTAATTGTAGGAATAGTTCTTTATTTGGTTGTGGAAAACAAACTGATCCATGTTCTCTGTAGTCACCTGAAATAGTTTTGGCAGATGTTGTATCTGGCAGAGTGGACTGAGTCAGCCTACTCATGTAAATACTAGTTTACTCTGGTGTTTGGTGTAGAGCACTGAAAATGGAACTGAGTTTACTCTGAGCTGTTGAGAGGTATTTAATCTCTTTGCATCTGTTCTGCTTTTGAAAGCAAAAAGGGGGTAACTGACTTCCGTCCCAAGGGTGCGAGTGGTATGCTAGAGTTGCTCACTAACGAATTGAGAAACAAACATGCTGATGTTCTTTCTGCCTTTGTACAAGTAACTTCGTGCTGTCTGTGTTGGCTTAACAGGCTGTGAAATCAGCAGTGCAGACCATTACTGTAGGAGGAGTGGGTACATCTCAATTTAAGACAATTATTCCCTTGGCAACTGCACCCAATGTTCAGCAGATTCAGGTACCTGGAAGCAAGTTCCATTATGTCAGACTCGTTACTGCCACAACAGCCAGTAGTTCAACCCAATCTGCCAGTCAAAATCCCAGTACGAATACTCAGCCTCTGCAGCAGGGTAAGTGCTGGTGGTAATATATTGTCTGAAGCTTCTGTTGGGTTTTTCTTTCATGTTTGTTCTGTAAGGATTAAAATGAATACATGACAGAGATCTGTGAAGACTGCCAGATGTACTTGGTTTTGTGGTAAGACTTCTATAAATTCCATACTCTGCTGCTACCTCTGGTTTGTATGTGAAAATGTTCCTTTGTGTCAAATTGCTCTGTAGTTGGGCCTGAATCCTGGAAGCATTTTAGGTTGCTTTTCCTTAGTTTACCAGATTTGTGGGTGGTTCACGGCAACTCCCATCTCCTCTATATGAAAAATGTGAAGGTGGGACAGCCCACAAGCACATTGCCAAAACTCCTGTAACATGAAGATACTTCCATGTAAATTGATTTAGAAGTGCCAGATGTTTTTGCTGGTTTCTGTCCATGCTTTCCACAGCTGTGACGGAACAAAAGATTTCAAAGGGAAAAGGGCTGTGCAGGAAATCCAGTGTCCAGAGGAGGTCTGCACCCGGGTTGTTTTTTAACGCCATTGCTGTGAAATGTGTGCACACACTCTTGTGCCAAATACCTGTTTACAACGGTGTTCTTTAGACCCAAGTGTTGCATGCCATGAGTTACAGTGTTCAGTACCTCCGTGTTACGCACATGTGAAAGTTTGAAGGGCTGAACTGTGGACTTGGAGTGACTAACACACATTCATATGATGTTTCTTGACACCAGCGAAGCCCGTGGTGGTGAATGCGACCCCAGTGCGTATGTCAGTTCCCATAGTACCAGCACAGACTGTGAAACAGGTGAGCTAAGTTTAAATCATGTAATATTCCTGACCTTTTTTTGGCTGGACAAGAAAAAAAGTCTGCTTCCAGCTCTGTAATCAAATGTTGTGTTAATAAAAGTGTGTTCTGAATGAGTGAAACACTGGTTTCATAAACACCTCTTTTACCTCCAGGTGGTGCCCAAACCAATCAACTCAACTTCTCAGATAGTCACTACTAGTCAGCCCCAACAAAGACTTATCATGCCAGCCACTCCACTGCCACAGATCCAGCCCAACCTCACCAACCTCCCCCCAGGCACTGTGCTGGCACCAGCCCCTGGCACGGGAAACGTCGGCTATGCCGTCCTTCCAGCTCAGTATGTCACACAGGTATGGTCTTTCCCAGAGATGGTTAAGGAAATGTTGCTGTTGTGGAACATTCTGCCTTCCTCTTAAAGGTTCCTGCTCCGTGACCATCACCTGACACTGAGGCAACAGTTTCTTTTAGGCACCCTTGGCGGAATGATGATGGCACTAAATCATAGTTGCAATTAAAGCTTTATTTTCTCAACCGGTTTCTTTACTGGCATAATAGCATAGGGTTTCTATAAGCAGAATCAGTATAGTACAATTTTGAGTAGCATAATACAGAATTTACAATACAAACTTACTCGAATCACCTAGATCTCAGTTTGGAATTTCTTATCACCTAGACCCTCTGCATACTGGGTCAGATCTTGATACACAGTTTGCTTCATCACTTTAACAATCATAACCTAGACTTGAAAATCATATAAAAGAATACAAGTCACTCAGTCTTCAGAGGAAGCTGATGTCAGTGGAGGTGACCCTGGCCACAGGTGGTCACAGGGCTCAGTATCCGGCAGCAGTTCCAGTCCAGGTTCACACTTAGGACTTGGAACAGCTTGATTTTATAGCTGTTCTCTGTGTGCTGTTACACTTCCCTGTTCTGTGACAGTCACCACCAGCTGGTTGTCTGGGTGCCTGAGACCTTCACAGCCAGTAAGGAACAGAGTAACTGGCCTGGTGCCCAGGAGTCCTGAGACCCGTAGTGAAGGCAAGAAGAAATCCTGTTGGTTTGTCTGCTTGGTTCACAGGGCCTTCAGGGCCTGATGATGAGGAGAAAGGGAGGGAGCATGTAAGTGACCTGCTTGGTCACAGAGTATGGCT
>VYZQ01062412.1:34052-44133 GCA_013400655.1 Mystacornis crossleyi | reverse complement strand
AATTTTAAAAAAGAAAGGAGAGCTATTACACATCGTAAAAGCTTTTGATTTAGTTTGTCGCTGGGACCATTCAAGATGCTAAAAATCTCCAAAATCCAATGCAACCTGATGAAGGGTTGCAGTAGACTCCAGGCCAAGCCTAATCTAGTTTGTGTAGTGCTAGGCTGGGCAAGCCACAGAAAGCCAGTTTAGCAATGAGTTTAGGCTCCAAAAAATGACCATACACTCTCAGCAGAATTTGGAAAGCAAGTGAAGAGGATCAGCAGTTTTTAGCTATAGCTGGAGGTGGACCTGGAAGCACTGAAACATGTCAGAGTTTGTTGTGGCCTAAAGCCATGTTTGACCTTGGGGATGAATCCGCTACTTCGATGTATCAGGTCTGTGGGATTGGTGAGATGTTGTTTTTGATGGGAGGCACCAGAGGTACATAAGAGGCATGGCAATGTGATTGGCTTTCCCTGTCCATGTTTTGCTGCTTTTTGTTCATGTATTTGTCCCTTTAAAAAGTCAACTTTATCCTCATTCAGATCATTCCCCTGGTTACCTGTGCCTCAAAGCCTCCGAGATGTACCAGTTGTTATTCCTTTCCTATTCTTCCATCCCAGCTTATGGCAAAACTAACCAAACAAAGCTCGTTGCTGGGTTAGTTTGCCTGTTAACTGGCACTCCAATTGCTTGCCTTTTGTTTTGGCTGTATGAGAGCTCCTGAGGGCTGGTTTGGACTGACTGGGTCAGGAACTGGCTGTGAGGTGGCTGCAGCAGGATGGCCCTCAGTATGTGGGTGACCCAGGAGTCACCCCAGGGAGAAGTCTCATAAGCTTCTCTTGCTGCACAGGGGACCTGTGCTATGTGATGAGCTCAGGTGGACCCCCTTGAGCTCCACCTGTCTTTAGACAGCAGATAGACCTGCACTAGAGAATTTTGGCTCTGCAGTGAGGCTGGTACTGCTTGTACGTGTGGAGTTGAGCATAGGGTGACTCTTATCTGTACTGGTGCCAGAGTAGGAACTGCTGCTGCTGCTGTCAGTACTCACACACCAATGTAATGGTCATGTTTACAAACCCCTTCTGCATCTTCTGTTTCAGGTATTGTGACTGTTTTGCAAATGGTGAATTCTGCAATAACTGCAACTGTACAAATTGTTACAACAACCTGGACCATGAAAACGATAGGCAAAAAGCAATAAAGGTGAGAGGCCTCTTCCCGTGCCCCCGGGATCAAAGCCATTGAGCTTCTTTCTTCTGAAGCTCCAGGGCGGAGCAGAGTGGGTGTATAATGCCCTGATCTCCTCCCACATGTGCAAGGCTTAAGTTCTTTTATTGCACCTCTAAATTCTGCTCCCTGCATGCAATGACTGACCCTTTGGGTCTGCATTGACAGGCCTGCCTCGACAGGAACCCTGAAGCCTTCAAGCCCAAAATAGGGAAAGGAAAGGAAGGAGAATCGGATCGGAGGCACAGCAAAGGATGTAACTGTAAACGCTCGGGATGTCTCAAAAACTACTGCGAGTGTTATGAGGTACGGAGCATTATCTCATTTGAAAGATAGTTCACTAAAAAACTGCATTTTCCCTTTAGTGTGGTGACTTCTCTCATTTGCTTTGTCTCTTCCTTGTATTGCTATGTTTTCTGTTCTTTTCCATTCCTATAATATTACCTCTTCTCCCAGCAGTTTGCACATAGAAAGCCATGTACATGGAAAAATTGATCACTACTGTTCTGTAATTTTAATTTTAAACAATTTAGTAACTTTGGACTTAGGCTTGAATTTGTTCTTTACTGAATAGCACCATTTCCTAAAGAAATCTACTGCACCAAGTCTCTAGGAGGAGTTGAAGCAGCATCCCAGAGATGCTCTGGGATAGAATGTGTTTGTGGAATTCAAAAGCAAAAGTTGCTTTTGAAGTTGCTACTTCATCTGCTAACTGATCAGTCTGTGGATGTAGAGACAGTGTAGACTGACCTTTCTCAAAGCTCAGCTGTCTAAATTTCACTGGAAACTGGAGTTTGATGAAGAAAGGGATGAGTGGGAAAACACTGATTTACATTTTATGCTCTATGATTCTGATTTGATTCAAGTATATATCTGGGAAGACACCTCATCTCAGAGGTAAGAGTTTAGAGAGAAAACTGCTTCTCGGAAGTTTGTTCTGGTGGTTAATTGGTAAGAGATTAAAACAAAATCTCCTTTTTGTTGTGGCTTCTCTTAAGGGGATCTGAGCTTGCAACAGGTTTCTTATGTTTTGTTTGTTTCTTTCAGGCAAAAATCATGTGTTCTTCCATATGCAAATGCATTGGCTGTAAAAATTTTGAAGAGAGCCCGGAGCGAAAGACATTGATGCATTTAGCAGATGCTGCAGAAGTCAGGGTCCAGCAGCAGACTGCTGCAAAGACCAAGTTATCTTCCCAGATCTCAGACTTGCTGACAAGGCCAGCACCAGCACTCAGCAGTGGTGGTGGGAAGTAAGTTAACGCTGCACCCTCTTTGAGTTGTTTCTAGCCCGGGTTTTTGATGTATGTGGCAGGTGTGTCATCTCTGAGCCTTGTCTGTGTAAGCTGTAGAGGTGGGAGCAGTCAGGTGAATGGAACATTCTGTTCCTGTAACAGCGGGATACTGACCCACCAGTTCATTTGGCTGTTAACTGAGGCTTGTTCCCTATCTAAAGCTCTTGGAAGCAATGGGACAGATGAAATCTCATCAGTCCTCAGACTAAAAAGTTGCCAGCTCCAGAGGTAGGTGCCTTGTGTGTTTTTGCAGTGACTAAATGATGTTTCTTTGTTTCAGGCTGCCCTTTACGTTTGTCACCAAGGAGGTGGCCGATGCAACCTGTGAATGCCTCCTGGCACAGGCGGAGCAAGCGGAGAAGACGGGCAAGTCCAAAGCTGCGGCAGAGCGCATGATCCTGGAGGAGTTTGGACGCTGTCTGATGAGGGTTATCAGCTCTGCAGGGAAGTCCAAAGGTGACCCTTGTGCCATGAACTGCTGACTCATGCACATGAGCCACGATGAAGCGGACTGAACAGAACACTTAAGGCACAGGGACACTTTGGTTTAGCATAAAGGATTTAATAATATTTGTTAATTTGGTGCTTGTTGTAAATTGACCCATGTAAGATTGAAACAAGAAATTCTTTTATAACAAGATGTAGAGCCTTTTAAATTTTAGCTAAATCCTCTTCTACTTAAGACAATGCCTAAAGCTCAGTTCTTCTTCCCAATGTACAGCTTTTACCCTGGGTTTCTTAAAAATTAGATGTGTTCTCCCCTTTCCCCCAGAATAATTGTCTGAAGGGCATATATAAATTATTATAATATATATTATTTACAGCGTATGAATTTGCATCACTGTGCATACAGGAAAACACAGGTGATGTCAAGAGCCAGGTCATGCTTTTGCTGACAGGCCTGTAATATGGAGGTACCAGTGTATCCAAGATAATTCTGAAAGGAAGTATGTAGAAATAAGCATCTAAATGGAAGGTAGTACTTGTATTTAGGACCTGACACAGTATGTTCCTTTAGTGCACGGAGCACTGTGAGATACATAGGCAATAATACAGAGGGGTTGCTTGCAGATTTAGCACTGAGCAAGTCATGGAGAATGTTTCTGGAGCCAGGCCCAAGGAGTATAAAGGCAAATGGCATTACGGGGAATTTTTGATAGGAATAGAGTGGAGTGCTCAGGTGTTTTTTAAGCTGGAACTTGAAGGCTAAGACAGTGGCCTGTCCTCAGAAGTGAGGAAGAGCACACCACAGTGCCAGACTGCCCAGCATAGTGTTACCAAAGTGTGTAGCAGATGGATGCTGTTTAGGTGAGGCTCGGTTTTTCAGAGATCTGCAGCAGCCTAATCCCTCGCTGGAAGTAGGGCTGTGCAGTCCGTTGTGTTTTCTAGGATCAAGTTGTAACATGGGAAGTGTGTTTAGGCCTGAGAAGTCATGGGAGATGACAATCTGCATCTGAATCGACTTGCAAACACAGGTAGGGATCATGTTCAGCCTGGCTGTGGGTATTCAGCATGCTGCTTCTCTCCATGCTGGCAATTTATTTGGCATAAGGGCTCTTTTACTGGTGTCTAGAATGATTGTGAGAGCTGTGATCACAGAAAGTACTAGCACAGAATCAGGATTGCTACAAAAACAGCCACAGATCCTTTTACACTAAATGGGGGGCAATCAGCTATAGCTGGGTATAGACTAAGGCAGGGGATTTTTTTCAGTATTTGTTACAGGCAATCTTAGATGACATTTTTGATAATGGAGCACATTTGCAGAATTAACTTGGTAGGTTACTTACCTTTCATAAAGATCCATTAACCATGTTTAATCACAGGCGTTTTTATTACCTGTCTCACTGCAGCCTGAACTAGCTACATTTTTTTCCAAAAGGGATTTTGTATTCCTTCTATGAAACTGTAAATACAGAGAAATGCAGCAGAGCTCTTTCTCCGGGTTTTTTAGCAGGGCCAGGCTGGGGAGAGGTAGGGGTTAGGCACACCATTAGCAGAGATACGTGCCTCTGTGTGTGAAGGCAGTAGGGGTGGGAGGATGCCTCACCTCCCAGCCCTGTGCACTGAGCCGAAGGCCCTTGACTCTTCTCTGGTGCCTCCCTGAAATGCCTGGGAGGCAGCCAGCAGCAGTGGTGAGCTCACAGACCAGGTTTGACCTGCCAGTCACTGTCTGAAGGGCTCTGTCTGCTAAGGACATCTCCCTGGGCATAAATAGCAATGTTTGTGCAAATCTCTGAAAAGGGAATCCATCTCTCGTGTAAGTAAATGCCACGTTTTTTCGTAATTAGGACTTGGATTTACTAAAAAATCAGTGCAGTAACTTTACCTGTAGATAGTGCGGATATTCCGTTCCCTCTTAGTGACCTAATATAGTCTGTCCAGTAAGATCTGTATAAATGTAAATTAGTGTAAGTGAATAAAGTAATACCTACTTACATTATTTTTCAAACAGATTGCAATATGCCTTTTGTTTAGACTTCAATCCGTGTTAATTTTGTATATATTCAGTGTCTTACTCTAAATTGCACCTTTTGTGATGTGTATTTATATACAGTGTGCAAAAGCACTTGTGAAATTTAGATTACAGTTGTAATTATGTATGATGGCATTGCTGGAGAATATTTTGCTTGTAAAGACTTCGAAGGTGCAATCAAATGCTCTTAGTTCTTCTATTTTGTTTTGAACAAGCTTTCTCAAATATTAAGCTTGGATTCCTCTCTCCCCTCTCCCTGGTGTAGAGTGTATGAATTGGTTTTTGTACTTCCTTAGCCATTTGCATCAAACTGCTGGACAAGATTAACAGTCAAGTTCATCCAGTTACATAAAAAATAATTGGGAATGGGGCAAGGGTTCATTTTATAGTTCTGTTTACATCCAAAAGTAGAAAAATTAAATTTATATTTACAAGACCTATTCAAAGAATACACTTTTCTATATTGTACAAATAAAACAGTCAGATAAATCACAAAAAATAAACATTTATACTATTCTGTAAATACGATTTTTTTTGCACTCCTTTGCTTCACACTGACAAATATACACAGAAGGTTTGTCACTGAAATATCAAAATAAATTGTTAACACTAGGTCCACTTCTGATGCAAGTACTGAATTGGATTTTCAGTGTGAGACCAAATCCTACCAGAGATAAATATCCCTTGGCTGCTGGTGTGCTGTCACGCACAGCAATCCATGGCACAACTCATAACCATCCCAGGGCTGGAGGTGGAGACAGTGCAAGTGTTCCAACATTACAGCATTGCAACCAATCTGTCACTGGGATTTCAGCACCAGCATTTTGCTAGTTGTCCCAGAAATCCCATAGAGAGGGGAGGGAATAGTTTCCTGCAAAGTCTCTTGTAGCTGGAATGGCTCCATGACAGTGATGGCTTCAACATGGCTTTTTGCATAGATACTTGGATTGGGAGGAAAAAAAGGCCTAGAGGTTCTGGTTTGTTCCTCCCAGCAGTGATTGTACGAAGTTCTGTGGTGCTGCTGCTCTCAAAGCTTGAGGGATTGTGTGCAGTTCTGCTCCCACCATGAGTGAGTAGAGCTAAGGAAAGGAGGAGGAACCCAAACCAACCAGGGACAGCTTTGTCAAGTCACTGGTAGGCAAAATGGTACCTTTCGTATTATTACTGCCCTAGGATGTGGCAGATCACCATTTTTCATCCCAGCTCCATCATGGATCTTTAAAGTGACTGAACAGCAGGTTTTGTGGGAATTAGTTGCCTTCCACCTCTACCGATGCAACTGCTGTTCTGCATGGCAGAGGAAACCCCCTTAGCAGCAGTTATGCCAAACTTCGTTGTTCCAGGCAAAGCACTGGACGCAGCTTTCTTGCTATGGAAACGAACTAACCAAAGAAGCCTGTCCTGCTTGGTGGCATCAAAGCTATGGTTCAGGTGATCAGTGGAAACATCCACATGAGACTGCCTTGTGCCCTGGCCCACAGGCCACAGGCCAGCTGTGGGAGGATGGGGCCATGAAATGGGACCTGAAATGCTCGCCCTGCTTCAGCACACCCATGTATTCTTGCCCAGGGAGAAGGGTATTGGTGCTCCTGGGTGCCACTGGACACAATAGTCTGGTCACAGGCTCATCACTGATCCAAAGGATCTAGACTTCTTGTAGCTTCTCTAGCTGTTTGGTAAGACATGTTGGAAAGGAGATTGGAGTTTGTGTACAACTTGAGTGCCACTTTCTTTTCACATCTTTATTTTCCTATTTAAGTAGAAGCTTTGCAAGCTTTCCTGCTTTCAGCTTTTATAAAGCTCATCTGTTTTTTGATTTCACCAAAGTGCCAGTGCATGTGATTCCCCTGCAACCCCATCAAATATGCATCAGTTTTCTCCTAGCAAGAGCACTCACAGCACTAAAGCCACCCAGCACTTCCAGGGGCCACTGCAGTCTCCCACCACTGCCCCAGGCACTTTGAGCAACCATTACTCATTCTAACCTGCCATTCAAGTTTCATGAAATACGTGGCTGCTTTGCGGGATTGCTAGAAGGAACACGGGATCAGATAAACCTCCTTGCTTTGCTCAGTTAAACTCTGCTTAAGGGGTTTGCAATGGCCCAAAACATCACTGCTTATCAACACTAGTTTTGCCAGCATTGTTTCCTCACGTGTTGCCTAGATCTGCCCAGCACTGAGCCTCAGCAGGAACAGCCATCCTTGGAACAGCGAGTACTCAGCTAGATCCTGTGTGTGGTGATAGAAACAAATGCTTTCCCTTCAGTCTCTTCAATCTGTGCCTTCCACAAGGGTATTTCAAATTCAGGTGTTGGGCAAGGTTTGCTCTTATGTTTAAGTAACACCGTGTTATTTCCCTTACTAAGACTGTGTAGTGGTTGTTGATGCTCAGGTCCCCCTCAAATAAATGGTTTGTGAGGGTGGGAAAGAGGGGGCTTTCTCCCAGAAGCTCCTGGAAGACTTTTTGTTCTAGAGACAAATGCCACAGCTTGGTATTTTTGTTGGCACCTCGTACTTTGCCATAGTGGTTTAGGACTTGTTCTGAAATGCTTGTTATGTGGTGTACACTGGCCGAGGGCAGACTCACGCCACCTAACTTTTTGATGTAGAGCACTGACCTGCATCTTAGCCTGCTCTCATCTGCCTCAAAGAGAGAGGCAAGACAAGGCTCACACTGCAAGTCCGAGGCCAGCTGCTCAGCCACCCAGCCAGCAGTGCAGGTGAGGCTCCGTGTGTACAGCGACAGATCTGTCAGTGCGTTGCTCAGGGCAGAGCTGGGCAAAAGCAAGCCTGCACTGCAGGGGTACTCTGGGGCCAGAGTCCTCGCAGGGGCTGGGTGATACTGAGCACGAATGCTGCCCAGGGTCAGGTCTCTCCTCCGAGACAGCGAGACGTCCCAGGGGCTCACACTGCCACTGCTGTGTGGTGAGCCCGGTGCCAGGCTGCAGCTGGCCAGCAGTTTGTGGTAAGCAGCCTGGAACACAGTGCAGGTGGGGCTGCCCCTGCTGCCACAGGCTTGCTGGAGGGCCCTGAGAAACTGCTCCAGAGGGTCCAGGCTGAAGGCACGTGTGTGGAGGGGGTGGGAAGGAGTGCCTTCTGGACATGCGTAGTTGGAGGAAAGCCACTTGAGGCTTTCAGCATTGAGCAAGAAGCTCAGAAATCCTAATTTGCGTTTGCTCTTAATGATGTATCTCCCCACAGAGTCTGTTAAGTTGACAAAGAAGCTCTTGGCCTCATCGAAGAGGCTGCTTATTTTGGTGTAACTTCCAGCTAGGAAAGGCTCCTTTCCATAAGGACCTCTGCCATAAAATACATCGCACAGAGAACTCATCAGACGCACAAACTTGACAGTCCCGCTGCAGTTCTGAAATGAGGCCAGGCCCAGCTTCTGGAGGTGCTCCAGCGCCTCAGCAACACCCTCGCCGAACAGCAGGGTAGCGGGGTTGACCTTCAGGTGGAAACTCCCTTTACTCCCAGCCCTGCCTGACCCAGGACTGCACGGCTCCAACACCCTCTGCTCCCGCAAAGCTGCCAGCTCCACCACATGCTGCCACCACACGGCGTCACCAAGCCACTCTACCTTCTGGAAGCATTGCAGAGCATTCCTTATCAGCAGGAGGGCATGACAAACGTCAAAGAAGTATGCAATGCTGTGAGCAGAACCAGGTGGATGCTGGAAAGTGCACTGAATCCTTCTGGGATCTATCCTGATCCCCAAAGCTCTGGCAGTCTGAACACCGCGAGCAGAGGCACCTGATGTCACAGCCAGGACCACAATCCCAATGTTGTTCAGCTTATTGATGGCCTGGCGAAGGAGCTGAGCAAGGAAGCGGCCGGACGTGCTGTTCACAAAGAAATAGCCAAGGGGAGCTGTCCAAGGGCTTGAGATGCCGACTGCCATGAGGATTATCGCTTCCGACGCCAGCGGAGCTTCATCAGCATCGAGGATGCCTGCTCCCAGGTCAACAAAGCCCGTCAGTCGCTTGGTCTGCGGGTCCCACTCCTGCTGCTTCTGCAGGGACATGTCCTGCACCAGCACGGCGCAGTAGCGGTAGGCCTGATCCCCTTTCTCCACCTTCTCCTGAAGCCGGAGAAAAATGTCACTACTGAAGCCTGCAGTAGCCTCGTTATTAGACAGCCAGCTGGAAAAAAAAGGGAGGATGTAATTAGGAGACGTGGTTCTGGAAAAGCTGAAGCACCAGACAGCACTTTTTAGCACTTAGGACATGGTCAGCCATGCCCAGAGCTGCAGAGCAGGCTGACATATGCAGGGCAAAAAAGGCAGCCCTGCTTTCCTTCAGGCAAAGTCTGAGTTTCTTTTCTCCCACCCTACTGATGGGAAGCCAAGGAAAGCGCAGGGAAGTAACAAAGCAGCTTCCTGCCTTTTCAAAGTATAAGATCTCATGACAAGAGGGGGAAAAAAAATTAAACCAAACACAGAAACGCAAATCAGGCTATGCAGAGGGCCAGCAACACCATTCTGCTCCCCATCCCCACTGGCTTTCTCCACATCGCACATCGTAATCCAGTTTGGAGGATGTGAAACCCTCAGCAGTCCACGGGGTATGCTACTCTTCTCAACACACTCCATTCACTACTCCCAGCACCCCTTTCAGCAGATTCCTAGGAAGAAGCTATACGAAACCCCCACAGGCTGGTACAGATTGTGTCTATCCCCTGGGATTCCTCGAACTGCCCTAAAGGATTCTGAGACCTTAAACCTACAGGGGGAGAGTTTCTTCAGCCTTGTTCAGGTAGCTTCAGGCAATAAATTCTGATAACCAGCCTGGGACACAGTGCAGGTGTGTTACTCCTAGGCTGTGACCCACACGCAGGAACACATTCCAGCACTCTGAGATGAGGGGTATCCATGTGTCTTGGCATCTCCTTTCTACTCTGCTCCTGCTACTAAAAGCAGGGAAAATTACTACTGCTTAGTATCTTCAGGACAGATCTGTTACACCTATTTGTATACAAGCACCTGGAAATACATTCTGAATGAATGAATGAATAAAAACTTGCTTTGTCAGGCTGTAAGGATGAGGGAGGGGAAGAATCTTCCGTAGGTAATCATAGGCCTTAATATGGTAGAGGTGGAG
>VYZQ01062412.1:0-33281 GCA_013400655.1 Mystacornis crossleyi | reverse complement strand
TGCGGCGGCGGCGGCGGGACGCGGCAGCGGAGCTGTGCCCCGGCTGCCGTGAGGAGGTGGGTCCGGGGCTGCCGCCCCCGGCTGTGGAAGCCGGCTGAGCTCCCTCGGGCTGTTCCTCCACCCTGGGGTGGCCCCTGTCCCGTGATGAGCCTCACTGCTGTTCACATCATGAGCACGCCATGATTACTACCCTTGAGCTGAGGACAGGCGGCACCGCGGCCCACGCGCTGCCGGCGCTGCCCCCCGGCTCCCCCCGTTCCCGGCGCCCCTCACCAGTCGCGCTCTTGCCCACCGCNNGTCTCCCTCTTCCCCAGGGCCGATGGCTGCTCCCGCCCCGAGGGACACGGAGGACATCGGAGGAAAGAGGCGGCCGCACATCCCCATACACACCCTCCCTGCACCACCACCACCGCCCTTCCCGTCGCTTCCCGCCGCTCCCCGTGCCGGGAAGGCGCGGCCCCGCTGCCGCCGCCCGGAAGCCGCGGGGCGCGCCCGGAAGGCGGTGGCGGCCGGGAGGCGGTGCCGGGGCTGCCACGTTGGAGCGGTCTAGGGACGGGTGAGCGCCGGGGTCGCCGAGGTGAGGCAGGGACGGGGAAATCCTCGGGTTTACAGCTGTTTTCCTCCGGTTCCTGTCGGAAACGGGGCGAGGGTGGCGGTCCCCGCCGGCCGCGCGGGGTGTTCTCGAGGCGGGGGGAGCCCTAGGTTGCTGAAATAGGACCCAGAAATGAGCCGCTGAGGGTGTTCGGCGGCAGGGGTCTGGAGAGGGTCTTCCCGGGGCTGGGTTTATTTCGTGGGTTAAGGCAGAAAGCTGCTGTAGGGTGCTCGATGCCTTGATGCTGTGAGAAGAGGGTTTTTCACAGCTGTTGAAGCTTTGCCCACGTTTTCCTGTGCTGTGTTCAACACCCGTCAGTTTCCTCTACGTGTCAATGTTACCCTGCCAATGGAGAGTTCCTCCCCTCCCCCCGGGTGTGCTCTGGAGAGGGAGGCTTAGGTGTCTGTCCGTGGGATATCTTTAGGAAAACGGTCCCTCTGGCTGCTTCTGCCAAGTCCTAATGCAGCTCCTGAATCTGTGGCAGTGCAGTCTCACCGTGTCCCATCACCTTTCTTGGTCTTACTTTTCAGCAAAATGAAGCTGAAGGAAATAGACCGAACTGCCATGCAGGCATGGAGCCCTGCCCAGCAGCACCCCATTTACCTGGCCACAGGTGAGTTTTTTGGGAAGCATGTGCTAGCAGACCTCGGGCTGTGTGCTGCCATGAAGGGGCTGTTACTGAAAGGTGTAGGAGTTTCTGTGTCCTGAGGGCTGGAGTGGGGTATACGTTGTGGTGTTTTGAGTGGAGTTCTCACACTGTGCTGTTAAAAAAATGCTTTGCAGTCTGCAAGTGACAGCGAGCACCCTCCTCTTTCTGCCAAGGAAAGGTGACACCAATCATAAGCACTAGTCACTTGTGGCTCCTGTGTAACTGTGGTCGTGTTCTGTGCATCATCAGGGAGAGGTACTTGCCCAAAGCTTTGCCTGCTCGTACTCATTAAGTAACACCCAAATGGGGAACCATGGGGAGGAGAGTTGTGTGGAACTACATCTAAGTAACAGAAAGAGAAGCTTGACCTCATCTCAGGATCCTTTTTGAATGGATCTAGGTGTTGTTCCCCTTCTTGTGCTGCATTTGCAGTTACTGCTGCGTATATTGTGTCTTTCTCACTGCCAGACGTGCTTCCTCACAGGTACGTCAGCTCAGCAGCTGGATGCAACCTTCAGTACAAGCGCTTCTCTAGAAATATTTGAGCTGGACTTAGCAGACCCTTCACTTGACATGAAGAGCTGCGCCACGTTCTCCTCCTCACACAGGTAGGCAGTGTTGTAAGGGAAAAGTAAAATGTGTGGAACTGGTACATGTGGTGTGTGTGGAAATGTCACTTCATGTGGTTTGCCTGCACTTGTTGCGGAGGGAAGCCGAAGTTCAGCACTGAAAGGGGAAAGCAAGTGAGTGTAGTTGATACTGTGGGGCAGTGAGCTTGGACTCCAAGCAAGCAGCTCATGCTTTGCCATAAACAGAAAATTTTTGAATATGTGTGTGAACCCTTTATCTCAGGAAGCCACTGGGATTCACAAGAGAACAGAAGAAAATGTAAAATCATGAAAATACAGTGGCAACTTTTCATATTGCACCAGCCTGTTTGTATTTAGGTATTTGAGGGGGAGTCCTGTAACATAACTAACTTGAGTCGTGTGTGTGTTCCTGCAGGTAGGAAGCCAAATTCCTGGCTGCACAGCTCCACTTAGCTGTTAGTTTCTTACCATGTGCTTATCCAGATAAATATTGCTAGCATCAGAGCATCCACTTTCCATCTCAGCAGCACTTGCAGCAGCTCTCTGGCAGAGCTGGAACAGCCACATGCCCTTTTTAAATGCCCTGCTCTGTGAGCAGAGCTGATGTCAACATGTCCTACTGACCTGCTCAGAGCACGATGTGGTGTTGGATCTTTGAGTTTTCATTGTTCTACCTTCTTTTAACTATGACTGAGATTCTTCAAGACTTGGCATTTGCTTACTGAATTTCTAGAAGCACTCCTTAGAGCCAGGATGCCTTCTCCTTAGAAAGTACCTCCCTTGACCAGCATCCCAAGGATTTGACTTTGCCCCAGAAAACGCATTAAAAAGGAGGTTGAGGGTTGTTTGTTTGTTTGTTTTTAATTAAAGATTAGATAGCAGTGTATACGTCAGTCTATACTTTGGTTTGCAGCAAATGAAAACATCCTGGTGGTTAGACCTACGAAAGATAAATCTTTAATTGGCCTCCCGGGAAAGTTTTGCACTGCTTTTATAGAACCGTACTTTATCTTGGAAAGAGTAAAGGGCAAGAGAAAAGTAATTGCACAGGTAATTTTTGGGTTTTGTTCTACACTGTTTCCTGCCTTCATTTTGGGTTATCTTAAGTCCTGTTCAGTCTTGCTGGTGGTGCCTGGACAACCCTGTCAGTCGTTCCATTTCTCGTAAACCTGCATAGTTAGGTGCGGACGCATAAAAATGATACCCAGGAATGGGTCTGTCTGATATCACAGACTAATTTCCATTCATAGCATTATTCTTTGGTGAACCCCTGCTGTAGTCTCAACACTGGGAGCCTAAACACTTGGCTGCTACGCTATTTCTCACCCAGCATATGCTCTTTGGGTAGCTTTCTGCAGTATCTATCCTTCCATGCTAAAGTGGCTGTGATTTCAAGAAATCACTTAAAGATTGCCCGGAGATAACAAAGAGATTAATGATATTACAGTGAATGCTAAGGTAGGTCCTTGCCACCTTCCAGTCAGTGCAAGTTTGCTTTCTGCTTGCATAAGAGCTGATAGGTGGCTGTGTCATTTTATGTACAAGATATTCATTCTTTGTATGGCTGAGTGCACAGGAATGCTGTTTTGCTCATGCAGGAGGTAAATTGAGTTGAAGGGAATTTGGGTATTTACAGATGGACGCAATAGTGTGAAAGTTCTTAATTTCTGGAAGTATGTTTGATTCCTCATGGTTTAGCCTGAAAATAGGCTGTGGTCGAAGAGATGTGTTTGTAATATGAGTAAACCACTTGCTGAGTCCCTGGTATGGCAGATAAAACACTTGCACATCGAAAAGTACTGATATGGAAAAGGATATGGAATTTTTCTAGTTTCACCTGTTTCTTCTCCTGTATGAAGCTGCTCACAAATGGCAGAGGTTTTCCTCTAGGCTGTGGCTGGATGGGCTTACAGCCCTTACTGTGATTACTCCTATTGTAGTTGGGGGCACTTACCTGATTTTGCAGCCAGGACATTAGAGATGTTACCAGTTTGCGGATTATTGGTCGTGCATGTCGTGCCTCTTTTGTTAATAAGCAGAATTGGGGCATGCCTTCCTGATGGAAGGGGTTGTAAGTGCAGAGACCTTAGGGAGACACGCAGGCAGTGCTTTTCTCTGACTTCAGCTGGGGTGAACGAAAATGGGATGTGTGGTTCTAAAACTGTGGGGATCTCTGTGTGTTACAGGTACCACAAGCTGATCTGGGGCCCTCACAGCATGAGCTCAGGGGACAGAGTGTCTGGAGTCCTGATTGCTGGCGGTGAAAATGGAAATGTCATTCTGTATGACCCAGCCAAAATCATAGATGGAGAGGCTGAGGTAATAATTGCCCAGAAAGACAAGCACACGGGCCCAGTGAGAGCACTCGATGTCAACATGTTCCAGGTTGGTTTTTCTGCTGTTCCTCTTAACATACCATCAGTAGAGGAGTGGCCTAACTTGTGACCTCAGATGTTTCTGCTGCTTCCTGTCCCCTGAAAAGCATGAACTATATTTGGTGTTTGAGTGTCTGTTTGTATTTAGTGGGAAAAACCTGCCCCGTTACTGGCATTTCAGGACGGGGAATGAAAATTCTGAGGTGTCTGCTTTGTTCCTTCCCCCCATCACTTTACCATGTCAATTTAGTTGATCTTTTTAGCTCTGCTTGTCTGTGAAATAGAGGTGGTCTTCAGGGTGTTTTTAGTCAGTCCCCTCTCTCAGCCTCTGTGCGTTGTGCCAATCACACAGGAAGTAATTGCATGCTCTCATTCACGTTCCTGAGCAGATCAGATTTCAGGTATCTCATTCGGGGATCGGGTAGGATCCACCTTCAAGGCCTCTTAAGTATTTGGAAAGAGGAGACAGCAAGGAAACAGAGCCATGTGGCCTCTTTAGCAGAAGGGCTTTCAAAGCCAACAATCCTTCCCACATCACCAGTGAGCATTTACTTGTCTCTAGATAGAGTGTGTTGGTTTTTCCTTGTTGCCACCAGCTGTGTGAGAATTCAGTTGGATTTGTTTCGTAAATAACACTTCTGTCCCTGCACGCTTGCTTCCAGCAAGGCTGTACTGTGTTCATTGTGTCCTCTCTGAATCGCTTCCTTTCCCTTTCTGCCTGTTATGAACTCAGGACTTGCCTGTCATCAGCCACAAAATGTGACCAAAGGGCACTTAGTGGCCTTGGCTCATGCTGCCCTGCCTGGACTTTTGCATCCCAGGTGCAGGATTGCTCTGGATGGCTGCACTCACTGTGGGCAGGGCAGGAATGCCACACTGTCCTGGGCAAAGCTCTGTGGCGGCCATAACTGCAGCACCACTTCCTCTGCCCTGTTACTATTTTCCCTGTATCTTTCCCTATATCCTGGGCTGATAAGGGAAATTCAGAGTCCTGCAGATCTGATGCCTCCCAGCAGCTAAGACTGGGAAAGCTGATGCTGAAAATACTCTTAATATCTATTGATGTTTCTTACAGACTAATCTGGTGGCCTCTGGTGCTAATGAGTCTGAAATCTATATCTGGGACTTGAACAACTTTGCCACACCAATGACACCAGGAGTGAAGACACAGGTACCAGATTTGTGTTTATTAAATTCTCCAGAGCAGGCTCATGAAACAAATGTATGTCAGTGTCTTGGTTTGAAAGACAGGTGACTGCTAAGNACAGAAGATATCCCCAGGAGTTTACCAGGGATGAGTCATGAAGGAGATGGGGGAGCACTGTCCCACCGGTTTTAACAGCTTATGAAGATGGTGATAGAATACATAGTTTTGGGCACATCTTACATTGTAACCTAGGACACTCAGTTAAGCTGAGAGCTGGATGTGCTGTCTTGTTTATCCACAACAGACCTGCAGTTTTGGCTGGCTGCACAAATGAGTGGTGTCTTCATGTGACAGGATTTGTAAAATATTTTCTTCTTAAATTGTGTTTGGCCTGGAAAAGCTGTGGTGTCCCCTTAGTCTTTGAGAAATGTTGCGTTTTATCAAGCAACAAGCTGAGTCTCTCAGGTTGCACTCCTTTTCAAATACCATAACTGTTACATGTCTTTTAGTCTTCCTCTGCGTGTTTCACTGCATGCATGAGTCTGAAGATGGTGCAGGTACACAGAGGAAAATAGGAGGAAGATAAAAAGCAGCTACTGAGAAGTCAGATGATGAGGCAGTAGGTTTTGCAGTTACCTTGGTGGGTTTCAGGGAGTGGTTTAATTGCTGTACTCAAGGTCCAGCGTTTAGCCTGTGTCTCTTGAAGACCTATGGGGAAGAACAATAGTCTTTTGTACTTTGTGCCTTGTGAAGCAAATGGAAAAATGGGAAGAAGTTGTTTCAATGCAAGTACACTTCTGTAGCTGTTACAAAATTCCACTGAAGTTCATGGTTACTGGAAAATGCGTTTATTACTGCATGATAATTTGGAGGCAAAAAAAGTGTGCAAATGGGATGAGAAGTAATCTTCAGTTAAAATATTTTTAGTTTACACTCTGTGGGTTTGGTTACTTTGTTTAGTTTGGTCATTTATTAACCTGTAGGCATTTGAGGAAATGCTCACCTTAGAGATCCCTGTAAAAGACTTTTTATGTCTCATAGTGATTCTTTTAGGCTGGGGCATCTTTTAGTCCTTATCCATAATGACAACTAGAAATAATAGGGCAACAAGGGCTGGGTTAATACTGCTTTTAACTTTTGGTCTAAAAATAAGCATTGGGGGAATAAAAAAACCCCATGGAATTCTTCCAAGCAAACTTTTTTTTTTTGCTAAATAAAAACCTAGTAGTCCAAGACAAAAGAGTAGTTCATATGTCTGGATATACTTTCATGGAGTGATTTTCTGTTCTTGAAGACAGTTGTGCTTAGTCTTGATTCGGTAACTAGTATGTAGTATTGTAAAGCAGAAAATAACTTCACAGAGAAATTCTAGCAGCTTATAAATCAGTGTTTTCAGGTATTGTACCCTACAGCATGTGTAGAAAAGAAGCCAGAACACACCCAGTACACGGGGCAGTCTCCTTGCAGATTTCTCGCTTAGCAAGTCCTGAAAATAACAGGGTTTGAGTCTCCATTGTGGTGGAGTTGTGACAGGCTGTTGTGTGTGTGGCAGCCTCTGGAGGACATCAGCTGCATTGCATGGAACAGGCAAGTCCAGCACATCCTGGCATCCGCCAGCCCCAGCGGCCGAGCCACCGTGTGGGATCTCAGGAAGAACGAGCCCATCATCAAAGTCAGTGACCACAACAACAGGGTGAGTTCTCTCCTGCAGCTGCTGGGGTGCTTGCAGAGAGGTGTGGGGTGCTTCTGGGCGTGTGGAGATGGGTCATGGCACCCCTTCTTACGTGGCAGAGATACTGGTGCCTGGCCCAGTTTGCTCTTGAGAATATGTTTATGCAAGAGGGATTGTCAGCATTATAAATTAAAATAGCCAGATGCAGGCTGAAGCAAGTCAAGGCACTTAGATGTCCTATCAGAGTGATGATTTAATTTTGAGAAAGCCCTTACTGGTCTGTTTAGGATTACCACAGAAAGATTTTTATTGATTTTTGCCTCAGAGAAGTGTGGCATTGAGCAGGTTACAGGGGCGCTGTCTCCTGTAGTTAATAACCACCATGCCACCCCTTTAGGCAGTGTTAAATGTAAAAAAGAACCTGTTCAACTTGTGGAGAGTGACACATTTGTATAATTTTGTATTATTTAAAATAGAATATTCCTATAAAAAACTTCAAAGATACAGCAAGGGTTAAAAATGAAGTTACTGGGTGGTTGTAAAGTAGCTCTTTCGTCACAGCACTCTTATTTTGATAAACTGTGTAACTTTTGGTGTTTTATGTGTTTGTTGCCTGACATAACAGCAGCACAGTAGGCTGTCTTCATCATGTGATGGTAGTCCTGTGATACAATGTTCTCATGATAATAACCTCTGCCTAGTGTTGGCTTTTATTAAAATATCAATAAAAATACTAGAGGAAAAGCTTTATATGGTAGGCTTTACTGTTTTCTCACATTAAAACATAGGACTGTGAGAAAGTCAGCACAATATAATCTCTCTGAGAGGACCTTGGGAAACTTAACTGCAGGTGTCATTGACAGGAATAAGGAGAATATCGAATCTGAAATAATTTACAGTCAGAAGTAATGCCCAGAAACACAGCTCCAAAATCCCTCACAGCAGTGTTTTACCAGGCGCACAGACATATTTGGCCTAGTTTCCTTTTTCCTTTAGTGCTGCTTAGTTATGTGATGCTTTGGCCCAATGTCGCCCCTTAGATGCACTGCTCAGGCTTGGCATGGCACCCTGAAGTTGCCACTCAGATGGTTTTGGCCTCGGAGGATGACAGGCTGCCTGTTATTCAGATGTGGGACCTCAGATTTGCCTCCTCGCCACTTCGTGTCCTGGAGAGTCACACGAGGTAGGAGTCTTACATAGCGTGGTGTGCCCCGTGCTGTTCGCACTGCTGGTGACTGTCCCGGTTTGTCCGTCTCCCTTGCTGCTGTTCCCTGTGAAGGAAGGCTCGGTTGGTGGTGGCGATCTCAGCAGCAGGCAGTGCTGTATGCTGGCTTGCTGACCAGCCAGCCCTGTGCCACGAAGGACTGGCCTTTTTGCAGCTTGGTACTTAGAAGGGAACAGGCCCCAAAATTAAAGAACTAAGTAAACCCACCATGCTGCTGAAACCTGGAGCTACTAGTTTGTTCCTAAGTTTTTTAAGAAGAGGAAGCTAAGGTATAGAGTTAGTAGTAGTTGATTTTGCCTGAATAATGTGCTAAAGGTGCACCCAGGCATATCCTTGTGTGGATTTGCACGATTTCTCTGCCCCTCAGTCCCCTAAATATCTTTATTTTGGGTAGAGTGGATGATTTTGTTAAATTCTTGTCCCTCCTCCACTGTTGATGAAACTTTCCTTATTGCTCAAATCCAATGCTTGATTTAAGGAGGGAGAACAGTGTTGTGGCTTCTACCAAAACAGCTGCCAGTGGGTTCTGCTGACTTGAATCACTTGCTAATAGAAAGCAACTTCTGACAACTTCTAGTCACTGACCTTACCTATGGGTTTGCACACTGGATATTAGTGACACTGCACTCATGCAAAGCATGTTACACTAATGCCCAGGTTCTCCCATATGAATATTGCATTTAATTTTCAGATACAATGGCTGCATCTTTATACCTTTTAATGCAGAAAATAGAAACTATCTATTTCAACAAAACAAGGACTGATAACATTGAAAAATTCCTCCTCCTGTAAGAGGAAGGGGTGGAGAGGGCATTTTGACATGGGATGCTGTACTTAGAAATATGCTTTATTTATCATCATTTTTAATTTACATTAACCTTTTTTTTTGCTTTTCATACAGGGGTATATTGGCCATTGCTTGGAGTATGGCAGATCCAGAGCTGCTACTTAGCTGTGGGAAGGATGCTAAAATTCTCTGCTCCAACCCTAACACAGGCGAGGTACTGTATACATACCACTTAAAATAACCCCAAAAATCTCTGCTCAGAGGTAGCACGTGCAAAGCCTGTATGTGTTCCTGTGCTTGCATTCCGAGGAGTGATGCTTCTGTGGGATGTTTCTCCTTATCCTATTTGCTAAATGTGTTTTCTGAGCTTGTTCTGGTGGTGCAGGATTCCTTCCTGGTATTGTCAATATTACGCATTTGTCCTTGCTGCTTCTCTCTTACCGAGCGGTGATGTCCCTGTTATTATAAGAGATGGAAATGGCTCCACATAAACTAAGTATATGCTTTCTACGCTTTTGTTTTGGGTCCAGTGTGGCTGGAACATTGTTGCAATTGTCTTTGTCCTTCTGTAAGGACTTTATCCAGACGGAAGGGATTTTGTAGGTTGCCATAATAGTGGCAGATCAGTGAGAGCCACTCAAATTTGTTCCCACCCCCCCTTTTGGGCCTGGGGATACCTTTCAAAGAGAATGCAGATCTGTTTTTCATACAGTGTTTGTCCCTAGACCATGAGAAGGGCTTCAGACATGCTGGGGGGGTCCTTACCTCCAGTGGGTAATAATTGTGGAGTGGGAAGTGTTTGTAAAATTCAGACACTGGCCCAAAAGTACAAAAGCTGTACAGTGGTAAATGAGTTACCGGAGCTGGATCCTGTGCTGTTACGAAGTTTTTACATGTGGTTGAATCATGCTGCATGTTTTTATTAAAAATAAAAACCAGTTTCCTGGGAGACAGCATTTTGCTGGCAGTTAGCATTTTGTTCTTTGAGTTTCTCCTGGTTTATGGTTAAATGGCTGCTGTAAGGGGGGCTTGTCTGTTGCAAGGCACAAGAGGCTGTCTGCCCAGGGTTCAGGTTTTACCTTTTTCAGTTTTCCTGTGAAAACAGGCTTAACTGCATGTAGTGTGTGGGGATTACCTACATCAGCTCTGAATAAGTTAGCGTGAATGTCAGCAGCTCACAGCTCCCAGTGGGACAGCAGACACATCCCACCTGCATCGTTTGTTCTGTGTGGATTAAGCAGAAGGTTTAATGGGAGGAGAAGGAAATGAAGCAGTGGCGTGTGACAATCTGCTGTTTGGGGATCATCAGGGTTAGCCCACTGTTAGTGTGTACGGTGATGTGGAGGCTGCTGGGGAGCACGGCAGTCTCAGGGCAGACGGGAGGGTTGTTGGTATTGGCAGGGTGCTCCATGAAAGCTCTGATTTGTTGGGCTTGGTTGTGCTCCCCAGGTGCTGTACGAGCTGCCCACGAACACGCAGTGGTGCTTTGATATCCAGTGGTGCCCGAGGAACCCTGCTGTCCTGTCTGCGGCCTCCTTCGACGGGCGCATCAGCGTCTACTCCATCATGGGCGGCAGCACCGACGGCTTGAGGCAGAAGCAAGTTGACCAGGTGTTGAAAATTGTTCAACTAAGAATAGGGACAGAAAGGGGAGGGGAGCAAAACATGGGAAGTCTTCAGTGCCCATCTGCAGCCCTGCTTGCTGGAGTACCACTTCAGCACAAATAAATGTTTAGTTCGTAAGAGAAATGTCACTTCTGTTTTTTTCCCCCTTGTGTTATCAAAGCTCTCGTCATCTTTTGGGAACCTCGATCCCTTTGGCACGGGCCAGCCCTTGCCTCCCCTGCAGCTTCCCCAGCAGACTGCCCCGCAGAGTGTGGTGTTGCCTCTGAAGAAACCACCCAAGTGGATCCGGCGACCCATGGGAGCATCCTTCTCGGTAAGGGGGAGACAGGGATGGGCAGGGTTGGCCAGGCAGGTAGGGAGATGATGCTGGCAGCTGCTAAACTCCTTAGGAGCGGGGAGTTCAGTGTGGTGCTCCACCTTGGGAGATCTTCCCGTTTGTCATCACAGTGGGAGATGCTTGGGGCAGCTTCCAGACAGGGCACTGGGGACAGCCAAAGCCTG
This sequence comes from Mystacornis crossleyi, assembly GCA_013400655.1. NCBI lineage: Eukaryota > Metazoa > Chordata > Aves > Passeriformes > Timaliidae > Mystacornis > Mystacornis crossleyi. The sequence goes on along the minus strand of VYZQ01062412.1, from coordinate 22,117 downwards.
ACCAAAATGCTTGGGAAAAAGAAACGTTGCCAACAGACATTCATTTGTTTGTGTTTTGACATTAGGGCTTCGCTTTTATTTCTGTGCAATGCTTGCTTTGGAGTAAACAAATATACATTGGGGGAAATGGGAGCGGGGAGTGAGACCAAACTGGGCAAGTATCTGAGACTTCTTAGCTTCAAACTGCACTCATGTGAGTCAGTGTGGTGGAGAATACTCAGGTTAGCTTTGATCAAGGAGTTGCTGTAGCAGCCCAAGGTTGGCTTCCTCCATGACTGGTTGATTTGCAGAGGAGCCAGCTGAAGGGATGGCAAGCTCTGCTTTTTACGGTCATCTGCTCTTTGGCTCCACTTTCAGCTTTTCTAAACCCACAGGCCATTTATTTGGGATCTTCTGGAGATTTTAGCCTGTCCATTTGAAATTGATTTCTCTGCTGAAACACTTCTCAATTTTCAGCGTCGTACGTCTGCTTATTCACGATCTGATGCACAAATCAAATGCAGTTTTCTCCTGTCAAAAAGAAGTGATGTTGCCTAGCCACTGAGTGATGTGTCATTTTATGATGTTGTTTATTCCCTTATTTGTCCTGGGTTTTTAGAAGCCAGGTGTCAGTCTCTTCCCTGGCCAGGCTTTTGCTTTTTTCTAACACAGATTTTACTGGACTGGCCTGTGTAAATGCACTTTGAGCTGTAGAATGAAATAATATCATAAGCCCCTCCTAATTATTTTCTTGTGTTGATTTTACCTTTTTAAATGTTGTCACGACTTCCTGCCTATCTCTCAGTAGGGTTTCAACTAAAAAGCTAAACAGCTTTGCTAAACAGCCTGGCAAGAGCAGGGCAGACATCATGCTTGAGCATATTTACTTAATGATGCACAGGTTTCTTTGGTAACTGCATTGCAGTATCATGACTGTATAGACCCACAGCTCTAGCTCTCAGATTCTGGTCGGTCTTTTGCCTGAGAAAAAAACAGGCAACAGGAATGGCTATGCTTATAATTCTTACTAAATATGAACCTACTTATCCAACAAGTTCCTTACATGCATCGAAATTCTGGAGCGAGGGAGTGGCAAATCAATGAGCAGATGTCAGGAGTGTTCAGTTATTGGACAATAAGCATGTACATGTTACATAAAACACATTTTTGTACATGCTCCCCTGCTGTATACTTGTATTTTCACATACTGCATGTGTGCTTCCATTCCAGTTTGGAGGCAAGCTGGTGACGTTTGAGAACTCCAAGTCTCCACAGCAGCCGGGCGTGGAGCAGCAGCAGCAGCAGCATCCCCATGTCTATGTGAGCCAGGTTGTCACGGAGAAGGAGTTCCTGGCCCGCTCAAACCAGCTGCAGGAGGCTGTGCAGTCCGAGGGCTTTGTCAGCTACTGCCAGAAGAAAATTGACATGGCCCTGGCTGACTTTGAGAGGAACGTGTGGGCCTTCTTAAAGGTAACAGGGTAACAGCCCTTCAGGAGTTCCCCACTGGCTGGGAAAGCCAGGATGTCCTTCTGCACGTTTAGCAGAAGAGATGCTGGGAACCAAAAGCTGCAGGCTGTGGGAATAGTGCCCCAAAAAAAGCCAGGTCATTAGAGGGGGCCCACCAGAAAAGGGAGGGTCCTCAGGGCCAGGGGTACTTGTGGGGTTTGTGAGGAGTCATGGCAAAGCAAAGGTGTGGGTGAAGGTATCCCGTGGTTTTTGGTATCCCCCATCAGCACATGTTTTTACAGGGAGCTGGTGAGGATTAAAGCTTTGGGATACCTTTAGATAGGCTTTTCACTGCTCACTCTGAGCATTTAGAGGTTTCCAAGTGAAGCAGATAAACAGATTACTCACATGCAATAACCAGATGGAAGCTTTGCCCACCTGCTCAGGTGCCCAAGTCACTGAAGACTTTTGCAGTTCTCTTTATTACATTCAGTCTACTCAGTCAGTGAATCTCACTGGGTCATTTGTGCCAGTGAGGGAGGAAATGAAAAGTTGTAAATTGCAATATGGCCTTTAACTTTTTAAAGGTGAACTTCGAAGAAGATTCGCGTGTTAAGTACCTCGAGCTCCTAGGATACAGGAAGGATGATCTGAGGAGGAAGGTACATGTGTGATATGTAAGATAAAAAACTTTTGAGTGACTTTAGCATTCTTACAGAAAACAGTTTGCTCTGTTGGGTTTTTTCATTTGTTGTCTTCTTGCAATAGGGATGTTCAATGGAAATGTCAGAGCAGGCAACACACTTCAGAGGTGTGTCTGCGTCTGGCTGTCCATTGTTGATGTGAAATTCCCACCCATCCCATATTTATTGATTTAGGCTATTCTTGTAACTTGGCTATTTGACATCCTTCTACTCAAGCATCATGGGATGGGATCTGCTTTTAAGCTTCCTGGTTGAAGAATATGTAAGCAATTTTCAGGGTATCATTAACTAGGAAAACCTGGGATAGTCTTTTTTTGTTTGTGGGAGACATCACTAATTTTTGAAAGAAAAAGAAAAAAAATCCAAAGGTCAAATGTTACATTTGGAAAAGCAAAATTTAGGTTAGCAGGAAGTAATTTGCACATCATTATCGACCTTTCTTCCCAGTTGGAAGATTTTTACTGTGTTACGAGGAGTTAACCTGCTGTGCCTTTTGGCTCTTTGTTGCTTTCAGTTGTCTACCCAGGAAAACTCTGGTATTTCTCCTGTTTCAGTGGATTTTAACATTTGACTCATTTTTATTTTATCAAATGAATGTTTTATTTTCAAAGATTGGCTCTATTAAAGTGTCATTGTGCTTGTGAATTAAATGCCCTTCAGGGCAAAATTAATATGATTATGGAAAAAAAAATCAGTTTTGATAACAGTTTGTCCTCAGCTTCTAAATATTTGTGCAAAGGCAAGCACAGCAAGGGTAAATCCTGTTTTTGAAAAGCAGCTCTCAATTAGGGAATCCAGTTGAAATTTAGTAGTGGTTCTACAGAGTGGCCTCATGAGACTAAAGCCCACTGCTTGCTATTGCTCTGGGTTTGATATGCCCTGTGCATGGGGAGAAGCTGGGAGAACAGGCACAGCTGAACTGGGTGGCCTGGAGTGCTGGGCCTACCCCATTACTTCAGTATTTGGGAAGCAGATGAGAGGAGCTCCAAAGCCCTGTTTTTATGTAGTGGTTTTCTAAAAGCACACCCCATAGAGGTTGAGTCCATGTTTTTTTTCAGTGTCAAGAAGCAACACAGTACAGCTCATCTGCAAGTTTGTGATCCCCAGATGAAAAGCTCACTAATTGACAACTTGGTTTTCCTATTATTGGTAGCATTAGCAAAGTAAAACAGGGATCACAGATTTCAGTTTCTTGTAATAAGCTGTTAAGAACATGGGAGGGTGGGTTTTATTCTTAAAACCTGTGATTCTCATGCAAGCCAAGTCCTGGATTTCTCATTTTTATTGTAAACCAATGATTAAAAAAGAAAGAGAAAACTGTCTCCAGCAATTTGAGCTCAGCTCTTTACACAAACCAGCCTACAAGGGTAAAATAAAGCCTACAATACCAAAAGCAGTAGATAAATTTAGGAGCAATGTGAAACCCAGGCTCCCTGATGCTGAAATAATGTGGAAACTCTATACCTAAAATTGCTGGTTTTGAGAGCGCTAATTGAATCTGGCGTCATGATTTGCTTTGCAAAGCAGTAGAAGCTGGGCATTTTAACTTTTGTACCTTGGAAAATCCTAGCCCACAGCCATGTGCCTGATGTGCTTGAAACCACAGCTTCCTGATAGGCTCCCTGTTCCACAAGGACTGTCACTGCTTTATTTTCCCTGACCAGAGCAGACAGAGGGCTTTTTCCATCATGTTCTGATTCTGCTTTTATTCCTGTGGTTTCCAGCAGCTCTAGTGAAGTTTGAAGCCCTTGAGTTAACAATTAAAGGTTTAAAGGCATAGGGCAGCTGTTGTTTCCATCAGAACTTGGGGTGCAGGGATCTTAGCAGTAGATCCATCACCACGCTGGAAAAGGAAATGGCTTTAGTTTTATGTTAAAATGTTTAACTTCATGTTAACTGTTGTGCAAGCAGTGTAGTAGCTACATGTGCCAGTTTTACAATCTGAGCATTTGGTGCCTCTTTAAAAGGCTACTTACTTAAATCTTTGTTGTTTTCCAGATCACATCTGCTCTGAATAAAGAAGGTCTTGCAGATGGTGTCTTGGGAGAGGTAAGCAAGCACGTGTATGTAACTCTGTAGTTAGTTTTATAATGCCATGGTAATTTGCAAAGTAAGAATCATTTTTCTTTCCACTTGAATAGCTGTCCCAAAGTAAGTCACAAATAATCCGACATGTGGCAAGTTCCTACATTCACTAGGATGAAGGTATTATTTAAAAAACCTAACCACTTCTTTTCCACTCAGATGTTCCCCTCCTTTTCCAGTGAAGGGCTCTTAGTCAGAGGTTTTAATTTGGCGTCTCACTGGTGTCCCTCCACCTTTCCTTGCTGCTGCTTGTGTCTTGCCCACTGCGGCACTTTGTGCTGCCTGTGAGGGAGGGCAGAGCCTTGCTGCCTGGCACCTGATTTGAAGAACAGTACCTTCAGCGGGCTTTGAAAAACACAGGACTGAGAGTGTGGTCCTGTACCTTTTCCTACAAGAGTGGTAACTACAGTGCAGGTATTGCCCACTGTGATTACAAAGGCTTGAGTCTACAGCTGGACTGCATTGCTTTTGTGCCACTACAGTTCAGAGTTATCTGCAGCTGCCTAGTAGGGGAAGAAAGCTTTTGCTGCGTGTTTTGGGGCAGCTAAGATGAAAACAGCACAGGGTACTGTGTAACGACAAAGAGCAAGGAAACAGGGCCTCTGCCATGTTTGTGATGCTCAAGCATATATTGCCAGTGCATTTCTGGGATTTTCCGTCTGGTTCTAACTTGTTTGCTGGGAAGGTGACTACACTCTGCAATGCAAAGTATTTCTGCCTCTTTTGCTGGTGGATTTTTATGGCATTTTCTCTCTGCTGAAGGCTCCTGCAGAATCTGATGGATCTGTGCCAAATGAGGGGGATGAAGGCCAGACTACAGAGGAGCCGTTCTTGGGAGAGGTATCTGTTGCCCTCTAGACTAACCCTGCTGAGATCCCCTCTATTCACTTTGTTCCTTGTAACAGCATTTCATTTTGTTGGCTTTTCTTGCTGCTGAGGATATACAGAAATATGAAAAGTTATTCAGAATGGTAAAACTGGTCTCTTAAGTTACTTGACATTTTTTTCATCTGCTTCAGGCAGTATGTTCAGCCAGGTTTATCGCAGGCAGTTTGTGCTCAACCACGTCAGCATTTGGGATCCTATGCCTACTGTTCATATCTGACCATTTGAACAGCATTGTTTTCAGCCCTGTGTTTTAAATATGGGGACAGGTCTATAATTAGCACTAAGGACCCAGCCTCTGCCTTGTGAGGTGTCACTGGCAGTGAAAATAGTGTATTGCTGTGTGAATAGGCCAACTTCATTCTTCCCCACTCCCTCAGTCTTCCTCTTGGGTTAGAATTTGGGCTGTTAGCTGTGCTCCCTGGGCTCGGTGCCTGCCAGCAGCTGTCTGTGGGATGGGGACAGTGGTTTAAGGCTCGTGCATGTTGGGGTGGTGCACTTGACTCCACATAACAAACAGCCTGTGAAGGACACCAAAACCAGAATGCTCTCCTTGGTTAGGTGCCTGATTGCTTGTTAGTTCTTTGGGCTCTGTGGAGGCAGACACGGGTGTCTGACTCTGTAAGGGTTTTGCTGTAGGCAGTCATGAAGCTATCGAATGTCTCATAACAAATGTCTCTTCTAGGAGAGAATTCACAGCCAAACATGACCGTAGCCTACCTAAATATTTGTGAGCCTGGCCTGAAGCCACTGGTGATACATCAGGGTGTGCTGTCACATACATAAAGTAACTGGGTGGGCACATTATTCGTGTGATAATCACAACATGATCTCAACTGATACCAAACACACATCCTGTGTTATCTGACAACAAAATAATGTTCCAGATGCTGTGTCCTTTTCATGAGCCAAACATAAAGCTTGTTTCAAACTTGCTTCCCCGTCTGAATCCCTGTCTTTGGTCGACTGTGTCCTTCAATTTAGCTGAACAAGCAGGGTGTTCCTGAACTCCCTTCATGTACTGGAACAATGGTTTCTGACAGAGGAGGCAGTTTGTGGGTCAGGTTCTGCACTCTGCTTAGCCTGTGCTGTGAAAATTGATGGTTGAGAGAGACTTTCCTCTTGATACTATTTTTAATTATTAAAACATTTTCTTTGAAATCCCAAAATCCAGGTACTTGCACAAAGTGGCTTCTGTCTTAATTCTGGGCGAGTTTTATAAAAAAAGCTGCCTCTGTCCACTGAGCACTCCAGTATTAAGTACTACATTGGACTTCTGTGTTGAAAATTAAGCTTGTGTTCATGTGTAATTTGCTTAATTAAACTAGGGTGTATGCCTAGTGCAGAGGGTTTCAAGGATGAGCTGAAATTCGAAGTGGAGCAGAGTGGAACCTAGGTAGCATTAATAGTAGACTGTTCTTGGTAGAGGGTTAAAGTTGAAAGAGAAGGAAAGAAAAGGATTCTGATTTTCTGGTTATAGCTGTAGCTTTTCTTGGAGGAGACTGTGTGTATATGGGCACAGATGCAAGTCAGTACCCAGGATCCAGGTGTCTGGCTGCTGGTACTTGTGAGATAAAGGAAGTTTTTTGTAAAGCAAGGCGAAACAAGAAGTTAATTCACTGCTTCCCATGGGCAGGCAGGTGTTCATCCCTAAGAAAGCTGAGCTCCATCACATATAACAGGGACTTGGGAAGGGAAACGCCACCACTCTAAACGTCCCCCTCTTTCTTCTTCCTCCAGCTGACCATGATGTCACATGGCCTGGAATATCCCTTGGGTTAGTTGCTGTCTCATCCCAACTTCTCATGCACTCCCTACCTTGTAACTGGCAGTGCAGTATGAGAAGTAGAAAAAGCCTTGATGCTGTGCAAGTGCTGCTCAGCAAAGGCAACAACACCTTATTATCAACGCTGTTTTCAGGACAAATCACACAGCCCCATGCTGGCTACTAAGAAGAAATAACTTTACCTCTGCCCAAACTGGCACACAGGGATAACCTTCCCTTCTAAGCTGATGGTCTCTGAGGTGACTGATAGTCTGAAGTTCTGAATTTAACTCGGGATGCAAAAGCCGTATGGTTTTAAAATGTGTGTGTTTTCTAAGTGTTTTCATAATCTCAAAAATTATGCTTTTCTTTTCTCTTAGACGCTGAAGGACCATGAAAAAGAAACTGAAGATTTGGGATCTGCAAAGACAACATTTAACATTTCTGTTAGTGGAGGTATAAAAAACTTTGATACTGATTTCATTGTATGTCCTGATATTTATAAGTACTGATGTTGATAGTGGTGTTCCAGTGAAAAGGCAAATTCTGCACAGATTGTGAAGGACTGTAGTTACTTGCCTCTAACTGCATTCTCACACAGTCTCAAGGCACTTGAAAATATAACTTTTTTGAGGAAGGAAGGAAGTTATACAGCACTTGTGTACCCCTTTGCTGACATGCGGCTGCTCTGAGGGATCTCTGATATAAAAGAAGACACGCTTGGCCAGGCATGAAGTGCTGTTTCAGAAACTCCCAGGGGATCTTGAGTAATAGAGAAGCCACTGACCCCTGTCGAGACTTGTCTTTTTATGGCGCTATTCAGGTAGTTGTTTCAGAGGCCATTTAGACCTCTAGGAACTTGCTCTGCAACAAGGACAGTGCCCCTGTGGTAAGGCTGTGCCCCTGTGTGTTTGAGGCTGGAGGTGAAGGTCAGCACCCCTGTAAGTACCTGGCCAGGAGCGGCCTGGTTTGCAGGCGGCTGTGCCGGCGTTGTGCAGTCAGACGGTGTCACCTGCTGCCGCGGCTCTCGGTGGCTTTTGTGGGCAGCATTTGGAAGTGCACCCCTGTCTCGTTGCAGACGTGGATGGGCTGATCACACAGGCTCTGCTGACGGGGAACTTTGAAAGCGCAGTGGATCTGTGCCTGCACGACAACCGCATGGCCGACGCCATCATCCTGGCCATCGCCGGCGGGCAGGAGCTGCTCTCCCGGACACAGGAGAAGTACTTCGCCAAGATGCAGAGCAAAATCACCAGGGTATGTGTTTTCAGGTCAGAACTACCATTCTCATATGCCTTTGGCAACTCCCTTTTTCACCTTAAAAGTTTTCTTGCTATTTTATAGGTTTATTTCTGGCAGATGTTAATAAGTGCTCAAGTCTGTAAGATCTCAGAGCAGGGGGATTTCTGTTTTTTTTTAATGCCTTGATAAAGGGAGAAGAGGCACACCACCTGAATATCAGTACACAGAAGTATTCTTTATCTCATCTCCAGTGTCTGAGTTGCATATACACTAGTAGATTCTCAGCAATAAAGACAAATACCTTAAGCAGGACACATTTCAGTCTGCTGTTCTGTCACGTTTTTCACACATGACCCGTGCTCAGGGCCAGCAGCATTATGTTGATTTCTACCCGTGATCAGTCTTCACAGATTTTGCTGATGCTTTGTTTTACTGCATGCACAGAAGAGAGAGCAAAATATGCCCAGAGTGGAATAATCACCCTTTGTCTAGGAGACAGTGTGTTACGGCCAGTTGGCTATCGTTACTTTCAGCTTTTTGCACTGCTAGGCATTGCTGATGCTGCTTGTGCAAATCTTTCTTTTTTACTACCAGTATGAGAAAGTAGTGCCAGGAGGTTGAAACAGGAGAAGTGGCTTTAAAAGAACAATTGGTTTAGCACGGGTGGCAGCTTTTAGAGGAATTTCTTCACTGTAGTTCATCCTTTGGGAAAAGGTGTTTTTATGAAGAACCGCCCAGTTATCTGTGCCTATGCTGACAGGCAAACATTGACCTTATGGTTAGGGTCTTGCATTTGTTGTTCAGGTGTGTTTTTTTCTTTTCTGGTCCCAAACTGCACACATACTGCTTGTTCAGCTGTTTCTGAGCTTGAAGTCTTGGCATGAGAAGGGCTTTGTTCACTAAAGAGCAGCACAGCTGCCAAGTCTGTCGTTTGTCCAAAGCAAAATAACTGGAGTTTGAGAAGGGAGAAACTGGAATTTCATTCTGAGGGCTGTGCAGAGGCAGCCTGGATGGGTGGGTGGAGGGTAGGGATACTACAGCCAGTTCAGGTTGATATTGCTGCCACTTTCTGCTTCCTTTATGCAGCCTTTTCAGCTTCCCCTCGCTGGTCAGCTTGAGACCAAGAGCTTAAAGCTGAATGAAACAGTTTAACAAACAAAATTCATGCCTCTCCCTGGGCATTGTGTAGAAGACTTATAGCTAAATACTTGGTGTGTTATCTTTGTCTGCAAAAATAGTGCTGGAAGCCATTTGCTACAGCTTGTGGAGATTCGTGTATTCTTTTCTTGTACATTTCGTAGCAAGAATAATTGGCCTCTGCATGTTCTCTGAGTTTGTTTTGTGATTTTTTTTTTTTTCACTGAACTCCTTTTTAAGTAAAATGTGGTCTTGTGCAGCTGTTGAACTGCAGTGCAGTACCTGTCCTGACCCTGGATACAGTGGGGATGAGTACACTGGAACAGATCCAAATTATCCTGTGTATTATACAGAGGAAATCCTACCAAGATCCTAACTGTGATCTCTCTCCTGCTCTAGCTCATCACTGCAGTTGTAACAAAGAACTGGAAAGAGATTGTGCAGTCTTGTGACCTGCAGAATTGGAGAGAGGCTTTGGCTGCTGTGCTCACTTACGCCAGGCCAGACGAGTTTACAGCCCTCTGTGGTAAGGACACTTCACAGACTGGATAATTCCAGAGCAGTATCGTGGCTTTGCTCACAGTTCCTTGGCCAGTTGCTTCCCCAGCTTCAGCAGTGGTGGGGAGGGATCACCAGGGTGATTCACCAGCATCTTTATTCATATTTTATCTAGATCTCCTAGGTAGCAGGCTGGAGAATGAGGGGGACAGCGTTCTGCAGACACAAGCTTGCCTCTGTTACATTTGTGCCGGCAACGTGGATAAACTCGTTGCTTGTTGGACCAAAGTTCAGGATGGAAACAGCCCCTTGTCCCTTCAGGTTGGTAATTCTTTTAAGAAACATGTTGGAAGTAACAGACTGCAATCATTTGGCTCTTAAATTATCTAGTGCAGAGCTTTGCTGCATCGGGTGTACACCAGGATGCAAGCCTTTCTTTTCTGGAAAAATAACACATAAATATGATACTGGAAAATGTGTTGGGAAGTACAGTGGCCCTTGTGCTTGCCTTGTTCTTTGGGTGGTGCTGCTAATACACTTGTGTAAAAAATAATTGTAGTACTTAGTGTTTTGGTAAAGAAGGGTCTTTCAGTGCTTGCATCTTCTGCAGTTCAGAAATACGTGGACTTTTCTACTTTCGGAAGTTCAGGAGAAGAAATCAAAAGAATTAGATTTAAATCTGGAGAGACAGTTGTAGGAAGGTTCTCCATGAGAGTTTTCTCCAGGGGTTTGCACATACAACGCTTGGTTTCCAGCAGTAAAAATCATTGCTTATAGCAGATATCTTGAGGGAATAGGATTGATGAGTGGAATGAAGCAGTTATGGAATAATTTATTTTATAGTACAGTGTTAGTTTCTTCCATCTGTTCAAGGCCTTTGAAGGACCAATTTTAGAAAGTACTTACTTGACAGTGCTGTGAGACTCTTGTTTAGTTAATTGAAGGAACTGATGTGTATCTGAGTTTTGCTTCTTGTCATTAGCTCTCTCCAGTTTTGAATTATCAAAATTACTTGATTTTGAGGGCTTTATTTACAGATTTACCTTCAGTTTGAATTTGCACTTTGATTGCATGGCTTTGGCCTCAGACAGTAAAATTGAAAAATATTGTTGAAGTCCTAATTAGGTGGCTTGTTTACTATGATAGTAGCAATAGAAGCCGTTGGTTTTTTTTTTTTTACTTGCCTTTTTTGAAGTGCTGATTTGTTGGGAAAAACAAATGGTTAGAAAACTATCTTTATTAGTAATGTATGGTTGAAATCTTTTGTGTGGTACACTCTCATTCAATCTCCTGTAAGATTTTAAAAAGGGATTTAATTTTGGCTAGTGAATATTTGTAGTATCCTTCAGTATAAATACAGTAAGAAAAACACGAGAAAACGGAACAGAAAATGTTCCTATAGTTTAGGACTAGAAGGAAGCCCAAGCAAGACCAGCTCTGGTGTTTGGGGATGTGCAAGGAAGGCAAGATGTAGAGTATTGCTGGTGACTATCAGGAAAACCATTTCACTGTAACAACCAGAAAACTATGGACAACTCTCCCAGGGGAGTTTTTAGGTCCTTTTAAGATGGATAAGAACTGACTTGAAAAGCACTGTAAATGAACAGGCAGCAGCCCGGCACTAGTAGTGACGACAGGTGTGATGTTGTCTCTTTGCTCTCAGGCTGTCACCAGATAATTTATGAAAGCATCCACTTGCTGGACATGCTCAGTGCGGATAGGGCCCTGAAATCCTGTCTAATAAAGGCAGTTCTTTAGAACTCCGCTGGCTCTGCTGTTAGAAGCTGCTTGGTGGGTGGTTGCTGTTCTGTCTTCTGGGAACAGCCGTGCCTTTGGTGCAGCTGTGGCTGTTCAGGAAACCTGCACTTGGGCTCCTCATTGGGTGAGAGGGGTCCTGCAGGGCTGCCCTGAGGAGCAGCCCTCCACGACAGTCCTTAGCCAAGGCCTCCTTCACTTCATTGTTCTCACTTACGGATGTGTTTTTCCCCTCCTGATCTTTCAGGATTTAATAGAGAAGGTCGTAATCCTGCGCAAAGCCGTGCAGCTCACACAGGCTGTGGACCCGAATGCCGTGGGGGCCCTTCTGGCCGAGAAGATGAGCCAGTATGCCAATCTCCTGGCTGCTCAGGGAAGCCTGGCTGCAGCACTGACCTTCCTTCCTGCCAACACCAACCAGGTATGGGGCCTGTAGGCTCTTCACTCCCTCTCTCTGTGAATGGGTGTGCCTCAAGCAGAAGTCTCTGCGTGGTGCAGTTCAGCATCAGGACGGCCCCTCGACATGTCCCTTGGGATGTGATAGCCAGGCTGTTTCCCCTCATCCTGCACCAGCCTTGCTGAGCTGGCAGATGTGCACAGACTTCTGCTCCCTCTTGGTTTCACACCCTCATGCCTGCAGCCAGTGACTGCTGAAGGGTGTCCCTCCTGCAAGCCAGACGCAGCGAATGATGTGACATTGACATTTGGTTGTTCTCTTCTGACTTCTCATCTTCCATCAGCTGATACTTGTAGACAGGATGGTTTGGCAATGAGGCAGGCACTTGTAAGGCAGTTCCAATGGCCTCACGTCTCATGCAGAGAAGACTTACTCCAATGAAATAAAGCAGAGCAGGCTTCTGAGAGAGCTCATCAGTGAGTGCCGCTCAGCCTCTGGGTGAGATGCACTGGGTGCCAGGCAGTGCATTTCCCTCCCTTCACTGCCCTTTTCTGATTGCAGCCAAACATCGTGCAGCTACGGGACAGGCTTTGCAGAGCCCAAGGGGAACTCCCGGTGGGACAGGACAGCCTCAAGGGACCATATGAGAGAGAGCCCGTGCCCAAAGGACGAGCTGGCCCTGTGGCTGGACGGATGCAGGCACCCCAGGCTCCAGCCCAGCAGTATTACCAGCAGGTAAATGGGCTTTGGCACTAAGGGAGGGACGTGGTGCTTGAGTTCTGCAGACTGATGGATGTAATAATTTTTCTCCTTTCTCTTGATCTGAGGCTGTGTGACAAACCTCTACTGAGAGCCTTGTGGTGAAAGTCCTTGGTGCTTCCTTTCAGTCAGTACAGATGCCTCCTTTACTCCTCATCTGGAAACATCCTTTAAACACCTTATTAAGTAGCCTGCTTCTGAAGATTAGCTGTTTCCCCTCTTTGTTTGAAAATGTGCTTCAGTGCCAAGAAGAGCTGTGTGGGAGAGCACTGCTGGAGTTCTCTGTGCTTCCTCTCACAGTCCCTGATGTTGTCCCATCCCTGCAGGCCTTGGGGCTTGCTCATGCTGCTCACCGGCCTCCCTGGGGCGGATTATTCCCACCCCCAGCTCTGATTTTTGGCTGCAGAAGTTGCTGAGCAGTGGCAATAGCAAACTGAGGGCACATTTCAGCAGGTGTGGGTACAGCCTGCTGTGAAAACACCTTTCCAGCCAGGTGTAAGTGGGCATGGGCTGGTGGGGAGGCTGAGAGTGAGCTGGGCTACAAGACCTGATGGGTATAAGACTAATAAGGGAGCTGTGCAGGGAGGAAGAGGAGAAAAGGGGAAGGCAATTTCCCTGGTTGTACCTCTAGCCTGAGGATGACACTGCAGTAGAACACACTGGCCATCAGGGCAGTGTGGTGTGTTGGGCAGCCCTGGCTGTGTGTGTGCTTAGAGAGCACTGCCAGGTCTCTGATCCCCCAGCACAGCACTGCAGCTCGTCTGGCCCTGCTCTAAAGGTGCTCTGGGCTGGGCTTTTCTGGGAGCAGAGCTGTGTTAGGGCTGTGGGTGTTCTCCTTACACAGATTGGTGCAAGCAGAGGTGTCTCTTGTCTGTGCTGGCCTCAGGCACTGCCTGCCAGAAAAACCAGGGCAGGAAGAAAGAAGGGATGAAGGGCTGGGGGGGAGTTGGGCATTCTTGATGTCAGCGGTAGTGTGTGTCTGTGCCTTCTCTCCGGGGTGTTAGCAAGGTAGATTTCAGAAGGTACAAAGCATTCATCCAGGATTTACCTTGCTAACCCCATTGCATATGTTTTTAAATGCGTCATCGTGAATAATGAAGTCTGCTCTGCTCTCTGTGTCTTTGGCCTTCTTCCTTGTAACCAGTGAGTTGCCTTGAGAAGCGAAGCTGTGTGTTTCCTGTTTGGCTCTAGAGAGTAGCAGCTCTCCTCTACATGTTGAGATACGAGCAATGCTTTTTTAAACCAAAGTTACCTCTTTCCCCCGCCCCGTTTCCGGAATGCCTCAAGCAATTATTTCAGCAAGCCCTGCTCATTAATTAAAGGCTGGGTGTTTCACAACCCTGCAAGTTCACTGAGAGTTACAGCCCTCTATGTTCCTGGCTTTTCAGGGAATTCATCCTCTGCAGGAAGGGCTTGAAGGGGACAGATATCAGTCAGAAAAGTTCCCAGCTGATTAACCAGAAAGGAGAGAAATTACATATTTGAGTCTTGGGGTACTTGCTTTGTTTGACTTCCTTTTAAGAAAGCGAGTATGTAGGACTTGTTCAGGCTTGAGGCAGCCTTTGTTTAACTGCTGTCCCAAATAGGAACATGTACTTAACACTTGGATTCCTTTCAGCATAGTTTCGTTGAACCCTCGTCTTCATCTGAATAAACCAGGCATGAAAGGGGGTGGAAAAGTCTTTCAGATACTCCAGTGATGAGTTATGCAGGCATTAGCAGTGGCTGCTGTGCAGTTGACTGCACCATTAGCCTAGCACTGCGTGAGGTTAGAGACACATAGACGGAAGCCAGCTAAGCAGCCAGGATTGCACAGTCACAGCTTTTCCTCTGCTTATGCTCCTGAACCTCAGCCACGTGTCCTGCTGTTGGGCAGCGTGCCCGCCCCTTGCTCAGGAGGTCACAGGCACAGGAAGTGCTTGATTTTTGTCCCATCAGATAGGTAGAAGTGGTTGTATGGAATTGGAGCCATTTGGAGTGGCAAAGAAGGAAGATAGAGGAGAGGAGCTATGGGAGACTGGCTGGGAAGCAATTACCATTAAGATGTGTATTTGTGCATGTACAAGAGCTGAATATTAGAATTTAACCTTTTAAAATTGTATTTTAACCTTTTAAAATTCATCTGAAGCTCAATTTAAAGAGACTCCTTTTGTGTGAGGCATATGTTTGAATTTAACACGGAACCTGGGGCTTGCAGCTGTGGTTAGTGATGCTTGCTGTCATGGACTAATGGTGGGGGGCCTTCTGCAGTAGCAAAATGTGATGAAAGATGGAGACCTGGCTGACTGGCACAGGTAACACCGCACTTGCTCCACAGCCTATTGCAGCTGCAACTCCACTGTGCTTTGTCCTCACTCTGCAGTTCACCTTGGCTCCAGTGCACAGTGATTTTCGTCTGTCGTGAATGCAATTTCCTTCTTCCTCTGAGATTTTATGGCTGTTACAAGTGCCAGCATGCAGACCTTCTTGCGCTCACTTCTTTGCATCTTGTTTTGTGAAACCCTTTAGACTTTTTTATTGTTTTATTTTCCATGATTGGTATTTCTTTGTTCGATTCAGGTTAGAATTGCCCCTACTGTCACTACCTGGAGTAACAAAACTCCTACTGCCCTTCCCAGCCATCCTCCTGCAGGCTGTCCCTCTGACACACAGGTATAACCTTCATTATTCCTCTCTGAGCCTCTGCTCCACCCCAGTATGTCCCCTGGTGTAGTCTGTGTGCTTGTTGGCACAGTCTGGTACAGATAGATGGAAGGAGCAGCTCCCATGTGTACTCTGGTTTTACTCCTCTGCATCTCGTTACCTTTTTTTTCCACCAGTGCCCAGATGAGCGGCACTGGAAAGCCATGAGTGGGAGCTCAGTGTGACCTGAGTCTCCCCAACCCTTGCCCCACACTGGAATATTTGAAGTATGATTTTTCCTTTCCCCTTTTCCATGGAGATTAGAAGCTTCAGAGTTAACGTTTAAGTTCAGTTGAAAGATGGCAGGGTGCTCTCGGGCTGCCTGAACACCAGGCAGCACTGGCAGGGAGCTCTTCCTTGTGCAGGAAGGTGTGTGCTGCTCCACTTGCTGCTGAAGGCAATGCACATCCAGCTGTGCTTTCAGTGCTGTGCTGGGCACCCTAAGGCACTGGGGTGGTTGGAGGCATTTGCCCCCTTGCTGGTGATTCCCTTCTTCCAGGGAATGTTGTTTTGGGCCTTGAAATGTGAACCAATCATTTTGCTGCAGTTCTGCTTCAGCACTGCATTACCATTACTGATTAAACCCTGTCTCTCCCAACCATTTTTCCTGTAATTTTTTTTTTTTTTTTACAGGGTGACAACCCACCTCCTCCAGGGTTTATTATGCCAGGTGCCGTTGGCCCCAGCATGCCACCACAGCAAGCCACGTCTTCCAACTACAGCATGTACTCGCAAGCAGGAACGCGGCCAGCGTACCCACAGAGTGAGTAACAGCAGCTTTCCCCTCTCCCTCCCACCCAGGTGGGCCAGCATTACCTCAGGAATAACCAGTCCCCTCCTCGTGGCTGGGAGTGTTCAGACCAAGCCAGTTCCACAGTTCCTGTGGGGTGGGGAGAAAGGTGAGGTGACATGTGAGTATTGCCATTTCTTGATGGGGTCCAGACACCCTCTGTCAAATGTTCCTCCTCTGCTGAGGTGTCTACCCACAGCTCTCAGGCACACTCCTCTGCTGGCCCTGCCCAAGGTTGTGGTAGAGTCAGAAACTCCAAAGTCTGAGTCCTGGGAAAGCAGCACAGGCCTGGTAAAGAGGGACACAGGTCATCTGTGTGCAGCTGGGCCATCCATTTCTCATTGGGGCCCCATGGAGATGGGAAAGGGGATAAGGAAATGAGGGCAGTAGTAGAGGTGAGTGAAGAAGGGGGCAGAGCCCTGACATACTCAAAGCAGGGACTGAAAGTACTGGCATGACATGGGAAAAAGGGCCATAGAAGGGCAGAGGCAGTGAAATTTGGCTGCAGGGCCCACAGTGAAAGGCTGTGAGCTTACATTCCCTTCCAGAGTCTGTGTTCACTTCCTTGGCCTCGGCTTTCCCCTTGTGAAAAGCTGGGCAGGGGTTTCCCTTCCCTGAGAGCCCCTGTGAGGATCGCAGTGGTCCGGAAGACCGCAGTGTCCATGTGTCCCAGCCCCACCCCAAGCAGCATGGTGGCTCTGGGCTGGAAGAGTGTGTGTGGGAGAGGAGGAGTCCTTTGAGCCAAGGCCATCCTCTCTGTGCCTCCCTGCTCCCAGTGACAGGCTGGGGATTTGAACAGTCCTACAAGTGCAGGCAGAGTTGCGGGAGCCAGGATTTGGCTGGGCAGGTAAGTGGTTTAGGCTGTTCGGGGCAGGAAGAGAGTCAGGGGAAGAAGGAAGCAGAGGCAGATGAAACCTGCTGTTCTGTTATGAACTCACTGACTGACTGTTTTTTCTTCCTGTTTGTAGCGTATCAGGCCACACAGCAGTACTCCTCTGGAACAGGGGGACCAGCTCTCTATCAGCCTCAGCAGCCTACTGCTGTCCCTGCTTCAGCCTCTTACCCCAGCCCTGCCCCTAACACCACCCCTTCCTACCTGCCCTCTGGCCCTGCCCACTCCATGCCCTCCCCGCTGTACCCCGCGCAGCCTCAACCCTCCCCAGCCAGCCTGAATCCCGTCTCTTCCTTCCCCGTTCCTCCTTCTGGCACATCCTTTCAGCATGGCAGGCCAGGACTTCCAGCAACTTCTGTGGCTTATGCATTACCTACTGGACCAACAGGTACTCTGCCTGCAACCAGTGACCTTCCTGCATCCCAGAGAACAGGTCTGCGCTTGGACAGGGGGGCAGGCAGGGAGGAGGGAGGGGTTTGGTCTTCACCCACTCAGTTAAATATGCACTTTTTTCCTTGTGAATGCTCTGTAAAAAGTTTGCTTTGGCTTAGAGATCAGTTCAAAGCATTTCTAAACCACGGCATCACCCCTGTGCATCTGTGACAGGGCTGTTGGTGCACTAAGCAGCATGAGCAGTCACCTTTCTCTGGCAAGCCAGACTTTGCAACAGTCACAGAGCTTTTGTCTTGCCCAAGACAGGATGCTACAACAGGCTTGTTATGAGGCTGTCGTACGCTACGGATGGATCATGGCTCATTTCTAACATTGGCGTCAGAGCCTGTGCTGTGACTGGAGAGCCAAGTACAAAAATGAGCAAGTTTTCCTAATCGCTGCAGACAGGATGATCCCAGTTCTCCTCGCAGAATGATTTTGCAGATGTGATTTGTCCCTGTGTCCCCTGGTTCCTGAGCAGCCTTTTAAGCCCGAGATTGGCAGCATATTTAATTCAAACAGCATTTCCCCTTTCATTATTTTGTCCCTAACCTCTTATTGCGATGGGATTTACTGTAGCTGCAAATGCCTTAAAAGATAATCAGAAGTGATTTAGAAATGCTTTCACATATCTCTTCCCTGAATGCCAATTAAAAGCATGTGTGTGTGGCTGACACGCAGGAGCACTTTGGAGCACGCTTGGTGAGAGAGCACTCGCTGAGATGGGGCTGGAATGTCTGCTTGTGACTGCCTGGGTGTCACTGCTTGCCGTGGGACAGTGACCTCGCCTGCCATAGCAAACCTGTCCCTTCACTTAGCAGCCTGTGAAACAGCAGCTTTGCATGTCAGACAGTGCAGGAAGAATCAGCAGTCCTTTTCTAAACCTGCCCATAAACATACTTCGCATCCAGGTGGTCCAGCTGAAGAGTCAAAGACCAGATTTAGGAAGCAGAGAGTACAGGGAATACTGGGCAAGATTTGAGGGATGTTTGGGGGATGGCAGCACTGCTGATAGGCCCTAATGTTCCCACTGTCATTCCCTCTCTTGTTTTAAAAGTCTCTTAGGGGTGATGCAGTGCAGAAAAGCCATTTTGCCTTTGGCAGCAGGAGTCCTATGAGTAGGTGCTCCTGTTGGTGTCCTTGAGGCTGGTAGCTCCCATACCCCCTTGTGTTTGGGGGAGAAATGGTCTTTTGCTATGTCAAAAAATAGGACTGGTGTAGGGCTGCCAAAGCTGCACGGGGAGAAAAGGCCTTTTCCATCCACCATGGAGCCAGGTTTGGTGTCCTGTTTGTTCTTGGAGGTGCTGTACTGTGACCTCTCCTGGCCCCATGTTACAGGGCATGTTCTTGAATCTTTAAGCCAGAGGAATTATTAAATTGGATGGAGGAAGAGGTTGGATAGGGTTCTAGGCCTGGGATGTCAACCAGCACATTATAATGCAGACAGCATAGCTTCTGCACCTCCAAATAAATGCAAGGAACGAGGAAATTGTTCTTTCCTATCCATTTTACCACTCAGCTTGAGTCACTGGCAGGCACTTTGGATCTGCCACTTGCTGTTTCTTGCAGTGACATGACATAGTCCAGGTGGCATGCTCAGGGTAGGTGAAGCTCTTTTCAAAGTTAAAAGTTGTTCCTATTAGGCTTTTTATAAAACTTTCTGAGAACTATCCATGCGACCTGTGTTTTTTTCTCAGCAGCTGTGGTGAGAAGGTAGCCAGTACCAAGTGTCAGACCTTCAGGAACCCAAACTTGGGCATCCTCTCTGATTTCTGCAGCCTTAGGCTGAAATGCGGAGGTGGAGTCCAGGGCACAGCGAGGTGCTGAGGCTCATGCATACACACAAGTGACAACTGCAGCTGGAGAGCTATGGAAAAAAGATAAAAGCACGCTCTGTTCTGTTCCAGTGTTTAGACTACACCTTTCAGAAAGCATGCAAACAAGAAGGAAAAAACCTTGTTGTCTAAGTGCAGCAATGACAGTGTACATGCTTAATATGCCTAACCAGCAACACATTTCCTGAGCAGCTGCACTGCTTAGTGGGGGATGCCTTGGCATGAGATCCTGTGGAACCATAGAGATCTACAGCCAGAAGTAGATCTCACCTGTGACTCCGAGTGCTCTGGTGCAGTGGTGCTGATCCTGGCAGTGAAGTGGTGTGCTTTTGTGTGGGGTGATGATCTTATCTGAGAACATCATGCTTCACTTTGCAAATGTGACTCATTTAAAGGCAGGAGTAAGGGAGGAAGGAAAACAGATCTCAAATTTGAACTCTTGAAAAGCACCTGACCTTTGAACTGGCGTGGATTTAAAGATGCACATAAAGAGTTCTGTAAATATTTTCTGGTNCTGATCCTGGCAGTGAAGTGGTGTGCTTTTGTGTGGGGTGATGATCTTATCTGAGAACATCATGCTTCACTTTGCAAATGTGACTCATTTAAAGGCAGGAGTAAGGGAGGAAGGAAAACAGATCTCAAATTTGAACTCTTGAAAAGCACCTGACCTTTGAACTGGCATGGATTTAAAGATGCACATAAAAAGAAAGAGTTCTGTAAATATTTTCTGGTTTTTTGCAAAGGCATATAACATCAATATATTAAGCTGTGCTCGGACCTTCAGTAAGCATGAAAAGCCCACATTTAATTTTATTTTCAACCCCTCTCACTTTGTTTTGTGATAGATCTTTGAACCTACTTTCAAGGGAGTTCTGATTTTCAGCATCTTGAATTTTGTCTGAAAATACAGTAGACCAGTTCTGAGCTAAAGGAAGGGTTTGCACCAGAACTCTGAGCAGGCCAACCCCAGGGACAGAAGTTCTCATCCCCAAAGCTCCTTTACTCTTTGGAATGGTGTGGGCTTTATTGGCTGCATTTTGCCATTTGGATTTATTGCTCAGTCTGAGCAGGCAGTGTGACTTTTTGTGTGAGTGTAAGGTTGATGTGTGAACATACTTGTGTTGCTGGGCTGCATGTGGCTGAGAATGTGCCTTGATTTGAGAAAATACTTGGAGATCCACCTTAAGGTCAAGTACTTCAAGCATCTCTTGAAAAGCTTTCTGGAATGGTAAAACGGTATGGAGAAGATTGTGGCTAAGAGTAATGGTCTGTCAGCTGCACTGGAATAGAAAATGAGATCACCAGAAGAGATAAGAAAATGGGCCAGAACCCTGCAACATTTGTTATAAACAACTGGAAACACTGATTTACCGCATGGAAAGAACAACAGGCTTGTTTTGGGGGAAGGTGGACAAAAGGAGTTCCATGGGGGGTTTGAACGAATGACTGGTCTCCAAGCCGGCATTGTAATTAGGTTAGGTGGTTTCTTTCTGCTGATGCATGTTGTGAAACTAAATTGCTGGTCAAAAATTAAAGACCAACTGCTTTATTATTTTTGAAGAAGACTTCTTTTAGTTATCATTGCATTTTGTCTACAGAAAGTCTACCATCTCAAGACCAGGCCTCTCCCTTCGCAGGTGAACTAGGTACCACCTAACCTGAAAATAATTACTGCCACTACATGAAATTAATTGAACGGACATCAATTATGCAAATGTTCTTTAGAGAACATTAAGTGTGATGCTGTTTGCCAATTAGACTTTAATCAAATCAATTTTTAATTCCTTAATTGAAACCAATAACATTATATCTGGAGTTTTTAACCACAGAAACAAATTCTTTTAAAATATTTTCCTTTTTTAATGCAAATTATTCCAGGAAATTAATAGCAGTAACAGTCTGGGAGATTTTCTTAACATGTTATTCCTATCAGTTAGACTCCCTGTATCTGAAATACTCTAGGATTTTCTGGATAGGAAGGAATAGAGGAGGCTGCCAGGAGATGGCACTGCCTTTGGTTAAAGAGAAAGCAGATGTAAAAGGGGTTTTAAATAGTTTTTCATTTACCCCTTTAACATGCTCTGGATGTGGAACTTGCTTGACAAAAGCTCGGGAGCAAATGAAATTTCAGATAAATTGAGCAAATTCTGCAGTAATGTTAAGCTCTGCTGTCTAAGGTAAATTCGTCATCTGCTAAGTGAAAAACACTGTGGTGAAAAAGTCCATTGAGCAGGGATTTGGTTTTGTTGGCTTTTTGTGGCTTTGTGCAATAAATCCTGATTACTCATTGAGGCCACGGTAATGCCTGGATGTAATGCCGTGGGCCCGATTCCATGTGCTCCATGAGGAGATGGGCAGCTCTTTCTAATGCACTAATGGGAGCTTTGGGGTGCAAAAGTCACAGCTGCAGTGGGTTGCTTTCTTGGGAGAGCAGAAGGTTTGATGCAGAGCAGCACCCCAGACTTGGAGTGAATCTGCTCAGACCTCCTCTGTGCGTCTTCCACTTTCAAACAAATCACCCCTGGTGCAGAAAGCCAGATTTTTCCATGTTGCTCAAGCAGCTCTTTTTTTATTTGGGGATACAAAGCACTCAAAACCGTGCTGTAGCTGGCAGGGGAAAGCTGGGTTTGTGGCTCTTTCGTGTTTGCAAGGTGGCTGGGTGAATGTGGCCTGTTTAAGGCCTCTTACGCCGCTTCTTTTTGTGTGGTGTTGCTGGGGAACTTCACGTACAAATGTCATGGATAAGCTCTCTTCACATTCACAGTCTGTGTAGCAGAGCTTTCTTGGGCATGGTAGGCCCTTTTCAAGGGCATGTCTGCTCAAAGCTCTTTTTT
>VYZQ01062411.1:26766-53771 GCA_013400655.1 Mystacornis crossleyi | reverse complement strand
AGAGATTCTCTCCTGCAAGTACACAGAGTACTCTGTCCTCTGTGTACTTGCAGGAGAGAATCTTCAGCAGAGGTTTGTGGTAGGTGAAAATGTAAAAGGTGTAGAGAGCAAAGATCCGTTTCTGGTCTCCTCCTTTTGTAGCTGGGAAAGGGCATAATTGTCAGATTTGCATATTTCTTTTCAAATCATGGCCAGTAGGGAGGAAACTGGGTGAATATGTCTTGCAAATCATGCTGTATCACCTTTCAAAGACCTGGTGGTTTCTACACTTAGTAGGAATGGAGTTATGCAGGCATTAGTACAGTTCAGATGGCAGCATGGGGGATGTAGGCTGAGAAGATGCTGGTTCCTACCAGAAACTAGATTATCCTTATTTTACATACTCATCTTCACAAAACTCATCTTTTTGTCCTTTTTTTGCTTTCCCATGTCAAGCAGGGAAATTCAGGAATGTGGTTTTGACCAAATGAATAATGAGAGCCAGGGAGAGAGAGAAGTGAAGGCAGAAGCATCTTGTGTGGCAATTGCCTCAGGAAAGAAAATGACACTGAAGGGGTGATAAACAGCTTACAGTAGTGGAGCTATCCCATGACAGGATACAAACTGAGTGATTTTTGACAGCAGGGAGCTGGTGAGACAGAAGTCCCCTCTGGGGCAAGTGCCCTGCCATCAAACTGCAGGAATAGTGCAGGGATGTGCTGAGCCTCTCCCCGCAGCTGAACAAATGTCTCTTGTGGCCAGACCTGAGTGAGAAAATGCTTCCATATCAGGAAGCAAAGTGGTGGATGAACCAAGGCATGAGCTAGTTTCCAGGTCCAATTCTTCTCAATAAGAATGGAGAGAGAAGGAAAAAAAGAAATGCTGAGTAGACATTACCTGAGGGACACTGGAAGCAGCGCCGTCTGTTGTGGAGGGAGAGGAGTCAGACAAAGAATGTTAACAGGAGGGCTAGAGCAGGCTGGAAATTTGTACTAATATGCAAGAGGTAGAATGAGAGAAAAACAAGCAAAATGGTTGTGCTGCCAGACCTGTGGCCATTGGGAGGTGCATCTCTTGGCCACTGCTTGTAATGAAATAGCAAATAAAACCAACAGTACCTACGTGCACTGCTGTTAATGGGTGATACTCAAAACTTGAGTCTGTTTGCAATTATGGGCCTCCCAGAGTTGTCACTAATCTGTACTGTTTTCGCTCCACTCAGCCCCAAGACACTAGCACTCATTGGTTTTCTGTTTCTCAAGTACCTAAAAAAAAACACAGGCAAGCCAAAGCAATAATTTAGTTTATTATATGGCAAAGGTACACTAGTCATTTGGGTCCTCTGTAATCGCCATTCTTGGCAGTAGTTATCTAATTTTTGAGATATTTTTGAGATAAAGATTGGATCCATGCTATCAAAAATGTAGCACCATAGATCTTTGGGGAAAAAAGATGCAGGAAGCCTTAATTTTCTGAAGTGCCCAGCTAAATGACCCTCAGATAACAGAGAAGGTGCGGTGGGTAAACATTTCCCTTGGTCGGGGATGACAGTCTTGCCTTTCACACTGAACTTAGCAGTTGTTCCTACTTTTTTGCATCTTTTCATCTGCCATGGTCCATTAAATGTGTACCCACCTGCCCTGCACAGACTCTTTTCCTTCAAGCAGGACTGACAGTCATACATCATCCTTAGCAGAGAAACTTGTGCAGTGCCAGGCTCCAGGATAAGGGCAGCTGACTATGGATCAAATTTAAACCCTGCTGCGCTGACTTAGCATATATGTGTGTATTTATCTATCTATCTATCAGGTACATGTATGCTAACTACATAACAATGCACACCAACTTATTTTTCTTTATGGATACAGAATATACTAATTTCATAACACATATTTCTTTTTAAAAAATTAATTCACAGCTGAAGTGTATTTGAGAGACAGAAATATGTTTGGTATATTGTACACATATGAGAGCCCTTTACAGCCCCAGTCAATCTGGTGTAATCTCACAGCTGCCCATGCTTAGAGCAGGAGGCTGGACTAGACCTCTTGAGGTCCTTCCCATTCTGGGTGATGCTGTGAAACCAGAGAGACACACTAGAGTTGTTCTTATATTTCAATACCTCATTAATTGGGTAAGGATAGATTATAATTTCTGTTTTTCAAATTTACTGTATGTTGTCATTAAGCCTGTCTTTGAATCAGTCTTCACAAAGCTGAGATAACAGAACCTCCAGTAAAAATGAACAAAACCACACTCCGGCAATCAAACATGTTGTTGTTCTTGTGCCAAACAGATATAAAATTAACTTGGGTGAATAGTTTTGTAAGTAATTTCAGTTTTCACCCAGGAGAAGAAGTTTACTTAAGGACACTTTTGTTGTATTTAAAAGTAGCTCAGTCTGTTTACTGCTGTGAGGCAGGTGATCAACTTGCTGGGAACATGGCACATAGGTGGAGGTGATGGAAGCTTTTAGAGCTTGGCCCTGTGTCCACCTCACACAAAGTTAGGTACCTAATTAAAAGAAAATTGAGTTTGGCTGCCTGGATATCAAAGGGATTGGAAGCAGCTCAGCTTGACGTAGCAATATGGACATACTTCTATCCTGACAGAAGGTGCTTTCAGAATCATCAGCATATCTGCTTACCGTAGATCTTAACTGAAAGTGGGTATTTTTAATCTAACACAAGTAGAGTAAGTAAATTTTCTCCTGAGCCACTGAAGTAAATTTAGGAACAAATTGGGAGTACATCATATAATAACATTGAATTAGTATGTTAATTTCATGGGCAGTTAACCTTTATGTCTCTTTAGAATTGATTGCTTTAATACTTTGTTAATATTATTAGTTTCATTAGTTTATGGTCTTTTTTCACATTTGGTGTTTTATTACATTAGGTCTATAAATTTTCATAGAATTGATTAATCACAAGAATGAAGTTGTTATGCTCTAATACATTCTGTCCTTCATGGAAAGGAAACACATTTTTGTTACGTATCTCTCTTCACAAGGATAACTGAAATACAGTGATTAAGAATTAAATTAGTATAGCTATGCTAGCTCTGCCAAAATGTTATGATTTATGGTTTAGGTCAAAACCAAGAGTAAACCTAAGCTATTTTTTTATAGTTATGTTATTAATTAATAATCCTGTATTTTAATCTTTCCAGTAATGTGTCATGACCTCTAAGTATCTCAGATTATGTTATTAATCATGTAGGAAGAAAGACAACTTAATGCCATACAACATGTAATATTCTAGACAAGAGAAGAGCAGGTCAGGCCAAGCATTTCATACGATATGATTGCATCGGAATTTGAAAGTGAGAGAAACCCTGAAAAGTATCTGTAAGGAAGAATTAGCTTGTCCACTTAGTTCCCCAAGTAAAATGTGAATTTACAAGCATTTTGAGATGTGAATGAAATTAAAATTTTCACATAAACAGAAAGGCACACTGAGATCAGCAATCAGATCTATTTCAATGCCTTCTTTGTTTGTTTGTTGCTGAAATTTTTCTTATCCAAGGGGTTTAACTGGCTTAGTTAAATTTGGTTAACTGCCTTGACTCATTTAACATTGCTACTGTCTAATATTGCTCCCAAACTGCAAATGAGGTTGATTCCAACACCCCCTAAATTGAATGGAAATGTTCCCAGTGGCTCTGGCTGATGCTGGAGCAGTTCCATGGTTTGTATCATTTATTAGGGCATTTTGTTTGGGATGATTTGAGAAGTCTGTTGGTAAATTCCCACCTTTTTTATCTGCATCAGGTATAGTACTCCAAAATTCTGTCATTACTAAGAAGCTCTTCTAAAAACCTGTAGAAACTTAGTGTTACTTGAAGACTAATAACACAATAGTCTTTAAAATATATTTGTACAGCAGATCTAAATCTAGAACAATCTGCTAAGAATCAAATTTCATACTCTCTTATTGACCTCTTCAGCTTCACTGGACAATTTTCAAATCATCTTACATGAGTAGCCACTCAACTCGCTGCAATAACTGGGTTCAGACTGGAATTGTGACTTCTCTGCATGTTACTACTCTATCAGAATTACAGAATCGTAGAATATCCTGAGTTGGAAGGGATCCACAAGGATCACTGAAGTCTAACTCATGGCCCTGCACTCGACAGCCCTGAATAACACCGTACACACAAAAAATCTTGTTTTATTGGCCATCAGAGAATGGTCACCGCAGTTATCCTAAAGGGATTTCATTTCTATATCATTTTGATGCTATTTTTTTCTACTGTAAATAGCTCAGAAAACAAGATGTTTCTTGGATTCTCCTGGCGAAAAAATCTATTATGTAAATGTACCCAGTCCAAGGTAACTTGTGCTAATGGCCAGTAAACATATTAGAAACAGGACTGATTTAATTGCCAAAATTAAACTTATTTCTTCCATATGTCAGTAAAAGTAGCTGCTCTAAGAAATTCAGATTCTCTATGTAACATAATGTAGACTTTGGTCCACGAAAATTAATTTGGAGAAATTTCTATACCATTAGAAGGAAAAAAAGCCTTAAATGTATGTATTAAGATGTTTGGACAGTGGCCAATATATTGCACAGTAGCTGTCAATATATGCTGTGGTTAGGGAAAACCCTTTCAAGTTCATGATCATAGAATAATAATGTGTTTCAGTCTGGGAGCTGCAGTTCTACTCAGATGGGCTAAACTGCTTTATATGAAGCTTTACTTTCTCATTCAGACTAAAAGAAATATTAAACTTTTCCAGACATTATTCATGAAGCTTCCTTTTCTCAAATTTACTCTCGTGCAGACAAACTGATGCAACTTAGCATTAACTGACTGTAAAGTGATTGTGGAGAACTGGCGACCAAAACGTAATTGATTTAATTTACACTTTTTGTGATTTTTTTTTTTTTCTTTTTTTTTTTTTTTCTTTTTTTTTTTTTTTCTTTTTTTTTTTTTTTCTTTTTTTTTTTTTTTAACTGACTTCAGTAGACTCACTTCTTGCCCATAAATACGGGATCAAAATCAGATACAGAAATACAGTCTGTATTTCAATCACTAATTTTCAAGGAATAGGCTCACAAACTATTGAAATAATTTACATTGTCAGAAAACTATAAAATATCTAGATATACTTACTTAGATCCATACATACTTAGATGTATGGATTTGCTTTTTTCTCATCTCTATAAACATATAGAATAGGGTTATGATTTTTAAACGATTGTCATAAATGTTCCAATTTACCTATGCTGTACCTTCTAGGACGAATGGGTGTATTTAGAGTTTTCTGAAAGAACAAGTAAGAAAAAAAAGGATTTTTTTTTAAGAAAATATGAAGCTTTTATTGTTAGTTTAGGAAACTATTTTCATCTGGTTCACTCTTAGGAGCAACTAGGAGACGTTAAACCTAAACTTCCTACAGTGATTTGGGAACAAGGCAGTTGCTGTTATTGGGAGTTGATTGGCAAGGCAGAGAAAATAAGATGCTCGAGGAGACTGGGCTTTTCAGCATTCGAAATACATCTATTATGGGTGGGTGTGGGGAAAGGGTGCCTGATTGGTGTATGGAAAATTCTCTTTCAGAATCACCTACTGCCTTGTTTGAAGATGCAACTTTCAGGCACTATTTTAATTGCCTGTTGATCCCTAGGGGAAAAGGCTTACATGTTGAGGAATACATCTGGTGCAGGTAGCTGGGCTGGCAAGCTGCACACTGAGATGCAGGTTGAGTTCTGGGTGGGAGCCTGAGACAAGAAGCTGGGAGCTGCCACCCTTTGGGATAATGAAAGGCATGAAGATGGGTGGTGCCAGCCAGGTGAATGGACACTGAGAGACACAGCAGGAGGCAAAGACTCAGGAAGATGAACCAGATTCTTTCATGCTTGGACTGGGAGGGGATAAAAGCCCAGGAAGTCCTTTGTTCAAGGCCCCTCCTTAGAGGCACCAGCTTGCGCTGTTTCTGTGGTAGTGTGCCCGGAATAAATGGCTTTATGGAATGAGACATCCAAGACATGGGGAACCTGGTGTGACTGTGAGTGGGGTGAGCGGGGAGCCAGGCGGGGCTCCTGTCGGGTCACTGGAGCCACCTGTGGGAAGGGGCTTTGGTCCCAGCGTGGAAGTCTGGCCTTGGGAGTGTGACAGCCAGGGAGCCTCGTGAATGGTCAGAGTGGGAAGTTTCCTTAATATATAGGTGTCTGCACAGTTGGACTAAACTCAGTGAATGGGATGGAAACCTGGCCAAAAGTGTTAGGACTGCAGAGTTACACATATGCAGGCTTGTAGGTAATCAAATACCCCCAGAATTCTTGTGCCAAATCACCAACTCCAAACCCATTAATCTAGGTGCAAAGACACAATAAACAGAGCCCTGAGTGAAGCCTGTAACAATACAGTTGAGTCTTAGCATTTCTAGTAGCATTTCTTAAAAAAAAAAAAAAAGGGCTTTTTGTCAAATACTGATGTACACGCATAAACCTAAAATAAATTATCTGGGTTGACTTTGTATAAAGAAAACTTCTAAGAAGACACTTTAAACAATTTAGTGATGAAATCAGAAAGGTCCTGCAATAACATTTTAAGCCTTCACTGGTAATTTGTGGCATATTGTACAAATCTTCTCTGCTGCACTGTGCATATACACATATGTTTTGCAACATCTGGAATAAAGCAGCTTTTCTTAGGAACATAGCAGCCAGGGGATTTGAGATATCATAGTTTTGTATCTGACTAAGTGAATGATTTCTGCTTTCCAAAGGTGAAAACTAGGAATGACATTTAGTATTCACTAATCATTAAGTCCAGTGCTCTGTTTTTTGAGCTTAATTTTCAAAGCAGTAGAAAACAGTCCAACTATTACAACTACTAGTTGTACCAATTTATGTGTGGATATCACTTTATGATTCTGTGTTCTTGCGATTCAGCTGTACATGACCAAAAGCTCTGAGCTGATACAGAGACATTTGACTGAATTAAAGTATCTTTTATGTTGAGTGATAGGACCTTCCCTGTGAAACCTCTACATTTTATAACTTATGCTTAAAAAAGCATGAGGATGTTAAAGCAGAAAATAAACTCTAACAAGTCTCTCATGAAGTATTTATTATCCTAAGGGACATTACTGGTCACAGTACTTTTTATTGGTTGTAACAGATTTTCCTGATAATAAAGAATAGATTTTTCCATTACATCACTATAACAAGCTCTGAAGATCAGCTAAACTGTGGTAACTTAAATCGAGATCCCTGTTGTCCTGGCTGTGTTATCGCTCATGATAGGCATTTATCTAATAGAGGTGTGTTCAGCTGGAAAGGCATTTCTCGGGCCACTGAATCCTTTCCTGTTGTCCTGTGCTCCCCCAGCCCTGATTAAGATAACGCTGTAATATAAAATCAACTCCATTTACCTTCCAAACCACAATATCACAACCCTTTCAAACACCCTATTATAAATCTATAAATCTATGCAGTAGGAGACAGCAGAAGCCACAAGCTATAATGAGCCATAGGGGAACTCAAGGTCATCACCCATGTCTGAGAGGCCTTCAATACGAGACACTTTGTTAGCTGACAGCAGTGGATTTGGGATAATGCATTCCCTAGAGAAGGCAAGAAAGGAGATGAGTTCTCATTGTCTGATGTAATCTTCTTTCCTCAGTCTGTTAACCTTAAAATTGGAAATAAGGTAAAGTGGCTTCACACCAGGCTGGCTGTGAAAGGACACAGGGCAGTGGGCTGTGAGCAGACAGATGAGCTCCACCAGCTGGAAGCCGGTCAGAAAGGAAGTGCACTGGAAAATTCATTGCTTGACAGACTGCAAATTAATTAAATAGCAATGCTGTGATCCAATTAGACTTTGTCCCTTGTATTCTGTCCAGATACCCATGTGCCTGGGAAAACAAATTCAAGAAAACCAGGAGAGCTGCTCATCTAAGTATAAATAAATAAATAAAAAGTATAAACACAAAAGATGTCAGCACGACATTTCAGCTGAAAAAGGAGTAGAAAAAGAGTATGAAGCAAGTCTTACATAATGAATTCTCAAAGGAGAACTGGTAGGAACCATAAAAGCAAATTCTGCAGCAGACTTCTTACCTGCTGTGACTGTCCAAACACTTTAGTTTGCATTTGAGAGTACTGTCTAGCTCCAGTTTGCAGCATTCCTTCCATAGATTACATTAATGCATTCACATTTTCCTTCAGGACTTTTTTTTCTCCCTTCATTATCAATACCAGTCTAAAGTTTTAAAAGCATTTTTTTCTTGAAAAAAAGTTGCTTGTGTGTCATGGTTTAACCGGGTGGGTGGTTAAACACCACGCAGCCACTCACTCACTTCTGACCCCCAAGTGGGACAGGGAAGACAATTGGGACAATTAAAAAAAAAAAATTAAAATCTGCAGATAGAGATAAAGACACTTTAAAAGGACAGAAGCTTGAGGGTAAATAATATGAAAACTAATACTACAAAATAAGTGGTGCACAATCCAAGTTCATTGTCTGAAGGATTCCCGTGAAGAGAACTCAACATCTGCTGATGGATGCCCAGCCAGTTCCTGAGCAGCTGCCACTGGCCAGCTTTCCCTGAGTTTATGTACTGGCCATGATGCCACATGATATGGGACATCCCAAACTTTGGCAGTTTTGGTCAGTTGTCCTGGCTGTGACCCCTCCCAGCTTCCTCTGCACCTCCAGCCTGCTCCCTGGTGGGGTGGGAAACTGTTAAGTCCTACACTCTGTATAAGCACTGCTCAGCAACAGATAAAATATTTCTGTCTTATCAACATTATTTCCATCCTAACTCCAAAGCACAGCACTATACCAGCTGCTAGGAAGAAAATTAGGTGTTTTGCAGCTGAAATCAGGACATTGTCTCAGTTTGGACAAGGGTGGATGTCCCTTTCAGGAATATTCACATCAAGCTAGCATTCAGCCACTACCTTCACACTAGTCTGGAACAAAAAACCACAGAAAAAGTCTCTTGGATAAGAAGTCCTTCTGACTCTGTAATGAAATGCCACTAAAGTCGTCTGCAATCAACACTGATGAAAAAGAGGATCATCAATGCAGAAAAACAGAATCATGTTTCAGTGATTTTCCTAAATCTACGTGCCTCAAAGCAAAGGCCAAGTCCCAGTAAAGTTAAGAGAAAACCTTATCTTAATTTCAGACAATGAGGAATGTGGATATGTATCTGAGCTTTCATATTCTTCAGGGAAGAAGAGTGCAGAAGGGTACAAAATTGATAAACAAATAAAGTCTACTATGTAGGTCCTGGAGCACAATAGCAGAAACTTTACAGAGGGTGCTAAGGTAGGAGAGAGATCCTTCCAATTTTAACACTTATTTTGGGGAATAAGTCACTTTGGACCTGATTTTGAAAGTCATATTTATTTAGTCAGCCAGCTCAGGACCCTGATGCATACAGTAGTTACACACACCACTAGAACTGTGCTGACATAAATATCTGCCTTAACAGAGATCTTAATCCATTAAAGCAGCAGGAATTTAATATGACTTAAGACCAGAACCCTGTTTTCAGAACAGTTCAATAGTTATATCTACTTTGATTCACCAAGGATTGAGAATGAAGCTTACTTTTTTTTCAGCACTCTGTGATTTTGTTTATATTAAAAAGTATTTGTTCATCAGAAAATGAACATACCTCTCTGTACTTTGCATTTATTGTAGGGGCTGGAAGGCACAAACACTAATGAAAATCACTTCACTGAAGCCATTTGGCCTTTTAGGTAACAGCATAATTTCTTATGTGTGAGAGTCTCTGAAATGAAGAATAAAGTAAGGTGAAAATAAAAATAAACAAAAGGACAAACACTGATGTTAGAATTGAAGTACAATTAAAGCATTTGCAAATCTAGATTTTGTACCTAGCATGGTTCCAAGAAAATCATCAAAAAAACATTGCTCACGTGAAGGAGTTAGGTAGTTGAGATGAGGAAGGGACATAAAAGGTATAGTCAAAGATAGATTAAGTGACCGTTTTATCCTAAGGGCATAAAGTTTTATAGCCTCCTAAATATCCCACTACACAGTCTGATTTTGATGAAGCACTATTAAACACTATGGCAGGTGAAGACTTCTATCAATACATGTGTCAATCTGGCCCTTGGGATGTCTGAAGAATTCCTGTGGAGAGAACTACAGAAATGCTCAAACTCACGGAGAACAATTATGCAGGTTTAAACTAGGTGTTAAAGATTTCTGAACTTGTTTGGTATCACACAATAAAGGTGAAACAGAGAATTTAAATAACGGTTTGGCACAATACTGTCCTTTCTAATCATATACTCCAGGGGAAAATTGCCAGCTAGATTGCCGGAACTGAATTTCAGGGATGGTAAAAAGAAGACAGATTGTTCCATAGCTGGAAAGAGATGTTTTTATAATCTTACTCATTAGTAATGACAAAATAATTCACCTTTAGTTTATATGAAGTTATTTAACTACAGAAGGAAGAACCCCTGTCTGTCTTCATAAGAATTAAAAAGTATTTTCCCCTGCACATAAAGGTGTGGCTATAAATACATATCTAATCTGCAAGGTCTCTTTTCTCACTAACAAAACACTAAAAAATATAGCACATAATATAATATAATCTGTTCAATTATCATGACCTGATCTATGGGTTCTTCAGGGGAAATTCAGGAACACATTGTAAACTCATCATCTCAAACAAGTAAGTATAAAAGTTTCTTGCCACATCACTTCATCACACATCGTTGGATATTTTACATAAGAAAACTGAGTATTTTAGAGAGACTTCATGCTTTATCAGAAATATCCTTTCTCTCTTTTCAATCAGAAGATAGAGCGCCATTTTCAGCCTAGTAGCATGTGAATCAATGGCAGAAAAGAATACATTATTTAAAAATCATGCTCTTATTAATACAAACAAAAGTGGTAATTTTTGTAAGTGAGAAAGTCCCAAATCTAGAGTTCATGGTTTTTCAGTTCCCAAATATTGCATATTCCTATTTTTAAATTATCAGGATCTTTCTTGAATGGTTTCAAACTGAGGAGAGCTGAAGCAGGCAGTATGGAAGCCAGGCTGATAAACATGGCAGATCTCACACTGAAGATATCTTTTCTTACATCCTTAGTTTGTACCACTCAGGCACACTCTTGGATGCCTTAACTGGAATTTACATATAAGTACATATCTGCAGTGTAGACTGACACTGATGCTATTTTTTTAAAAAATAAATATTTTAAAGTCATTTTTTTTACCTCATTTTTGCAAAGCAAATGATCTTTGTACAGCAGTTTACTTTCCTAGGTCACATTCTCTCACTGAGAGGCTTCTCTGGCTTCACGGCTCAGGTGGTGCTGCAGTGAACAGCCCACTGAGCATGGCAAATGCTGATAGAGTCTGGTCAAGGAACTGCCTGCTTGCCTCTAAACTTAATGAGATGGACAGCTTGAGGACTGAGTTGGGGAGCATCGATGTAAATTCTCCATTGCCTCGCTAAATCTGGATAGATAGATGATTTTTCTCTCTGGCAGTAGCTGTCTTTCTGTGGAGTAGAAGCACTTGCAAGTAATTTCATTCATGTGGAAATGTTCACTGACCTCCACTTCTGTGCAGAGTTACCAGAGAAAAGAGGAGAATCATACCTGACTATGAAGAGGTCCAGGTTGTTTGGAGAACACACTGTTAGGAACAGCAAATTACCAGAACATTACATTTCTCTGTTGATTTCAGAGAAGAAAATAAAGTCCCATGATGTGCATGAGTAGACATGTTATCATAAATTCCCCATTTTAAAAAATAACATCAATGATAATCCTAGAACAGGATTCACCAGTTGGAAGTTAGCATTGCATTGAAGCACAAATACAGTTTACCAAACTCATCAGCAATAGCTATTTTTGGCTTCTCTGTAGTGAACATTTTAATGCATAGTTAAATTACTACTCACAGCCATAGAAAGAAGCTCTTTATTATTTGAATTTTTAGAGCCTTACTATAAATTGCTAGAGGTGAATTTTACACTAACACTATAAAAATAAAATGGAAAACCTCTAAAGTGTTACAATCCAGAAAATATATGCACAGTTATTACAGATCTCAAATGCAACTACAGATAATTTTAAACACATGGTAAGCTTCTCCTTAAGTACTTGTATTTTAGGGAGCATAACTGCTCCAAATCTTATTGTAGTCACAGAGTAATTTTGCTTTGAACATTTGTGTAGGTAAACCTAGTGCTGCTCACGGTGATATTTATTGAAACTGGATTGTTTTACAATTTGCAACTCATTAATTCTGTATATAATTCAAAATAAACAAGGAGATTTTTGTGTAGCTCTGTAACTCAACAGCAATACATTACTATGAGATATCAGCTATCAACAGCTGTTTCATGAATGGCAGAACTAATGAGGTCAGTCTGTCTATCAGTTACTTTCTGGCATTTCTGTACACACCAGCATGCCTTGTGCTGTGTTCCACACCCACAGTCTCTGTCTGTCTTCCTTTCTCACCACTGCCTGTCTGCTGAATTTAATTGAAATTGGCCAATGGATATTCCATCCTGATACTGCTGAGGGCTGACTCTGATCTGACAATATCACAATGATTGATTGTTTTCAGCATAAACAGTAGCATAAAAATTTCATTCTTATACCAAGATAAAACCTCTTCCAGTGCAACTTGTACAAGTGTTTCTTGTCTTCTCCATGTGACTACTCATGAAGGGAAAGTGTCTGTCCTCTTTCAGGTGAAGATTTTAGTTTAAGGTTCTGTGTTCGTTTAACAAAACCAGGTTTGTGGGGGCAGGAAAAGTAAAACAAAGCTGTTTGAGACTTCTGTGTCCGGCACAGAGCCAAATGCTGAAGGCTCTGATGATGGACAGGTTGCTGGCCCAATTGGACAGGCTGGTAATGCCTCTGTGATGACCTATTTAAGAAAGGAGAAACCGCAAGAAGTTCTCTCTTTCTTGTTCTCCTCTGAGGGGCGGCAAGGGGGCCCCTGGGCCCCTTCCTGGAGGGGGCCGCTGGGCCCTAACCAGTGCGGTGGCCGGGGCTGTGCTGCCAGGGGGGGCCGCTGGAGCCCATCCCACTGGGGGGCTGCCGGAGGCCGCGGGGTCGGAGCCCTCCCAAGGCCGGGACCGTGCGGTTGGGCCCCTCCTGAGGCCGGAGCCACCCGTGCGGTGCTGGCAGGGATCACGTAACCAGCAGTGAGAGACGTGGCGAGGAATTCCCCAGTGGGGACGAGATCAACCTCTCAGCTGCAACTTACAGACACCAACTTTCTGTCAGAAACCAACTGTCTGCTCTGCCAAGTCAGAGCAAAAGGAAAAGTGAGGACATGTGAGGAAAACCAAAATGGTGGGACTGAGGTCAGTGAAAAAAAAGGAGAGGGAAGAGGTGCTCCAAACACTGGAACTGAGATTCTCCTGCAGGCCGTGGTGAGGACTATAATACAAAAACTCCTTTCCCTGTAATTCATGAGGTGCATGGTGGGTGCAGAGATCCAAGCACAGCCCGTGAAGAAGAGTACTCATGCTGGAGCGTGTGGATGCTGAAAAGCTGTAACCTAGTGAGGAACTTGAATAGAGAGAGATGATCCTTGCTTTTAGAGATCGAGGAAGAGAGCCTCCGCTTCCAAACTAAAACAGCTCACCCTTAAAAGACTAAACCCCATGAACTAAAATGACCCATGCCAGGCAGTTGTGGGAAGACTGCATGACTGGTGGGAAGGACTTTCACATTGCAGCAGGTTCAGGTGGGCTGTTGCTTGTGAAAGTTAAAACCACGCTAGAAAAGTTCACAGAGAACTATCTCCTGTGGGAAGGATCCCACGGCACAGCAGGAGAAACTCTTTTCCTGAAGCATACTGAAGAAAGACTTTTAAGAAGTGAAATACTGACCAAAATCCCCATGTTTTGTTTCCTTTTGTGGTCAGTAAAAAGAGGGAGGGACTGGGGAAGAAAGGTGTTCTGAAAGTTTGCTTTGGTTCTCATTAGCCTTTATACTTTTAATTCTGTCAATAATAAATCTTCTTTATACTGCTTAAGTTTTGAACCTGTTTTGCCTTAAAGTATTTTTTTTTTCAATAATCCTTATCTCAACTCATGAAGTTTTTTTTAATTTCTCCTCCTCTGCTTAACTATAGCAGAGGAAATTAAGTAAATTTTTTTTTGGAGGTGCTTGGCGCTCAACCAACTTCAACCTGCAACAGGTTCTTTTTAAATGTTTGCAGTTATTAATTTATTGCATAGTTTTAATTTATTTTCAAGTTGAAGGAAAAACTCCCTCTAGATCAGATTTCTGACAGACATTTATCTAAATGAGCAAATTAGAGATGCTATATCCTGATTTTCAGTTCATTCTTTGAGATACAAGTAAAATGTGCATGGTCAGTGAAACACAAGATCCCTCTAATTCCTTATGTGATAAAACTGTCCATTTTTTCCATGCCTGATACCTCTTGTCGTACACAAATCTTGATGTACAGGATGATATATCAGTTCCACATTCTAATACTTCTTTTATTTTGAAGATTGATTTTCTTGGGCCATCTCATTATTTTCAAGATATCCTCAAATATTCTGTAATTTATCCTTTTTTTTTGAGATGAGAAAGCCTCTTGTATTTATGTTCAGTAGCACAGGACTGTGAACTGGTTCTGTCAGTTTTGAACCTGTTCAAGTATCAGGCTTCTGGCCATCCAGTCCTTACACAAACATAAGTTGATTTGCAAATTGAGTAACAGAAAACAAAACCACAATTGAATGGAAACAGAAGTGAAAATTTGAGGAATATGAGTAATACAAAGAAAGGAAAAATAATTGAATTCCAGTGAGTAACTTAAAATGCTTTTATTTTTAATAATATTATCGTGGCACTAATTTGAATGCCAATAATTGGAAACAAATTGAAAACTATGCAATAAATTAATAATAATAACAACAATGTCAACACTACACTGTGCAAAGAAAACACAGGAAAAAATGTCAACGTGGGCTTCTTGGCTACCTTCTCTAAGGAGATTTGATAAAGAAAATGGTGAAGGTAGGAAGAGACAAATCACACAGTCCAACTATAGGTAGTAATTTGAAAGGAATATTGATGCTATTAATTTCTTTTAAAAACATTATTGAACGAGGAGAGTATATACAAGTGGACTGCTGATACAGAAGGGGTACAAAGTGTTCAAAGAAGAAATGAATCCAATGAGAAAAGGCTGAGGGAGAGTTGAAGAGAAATTGAGATAAACACATAATGCAGGAGGTTGACTAAAAACCACCTCTCTGCAGAAAACATCCAATATACAGTCATACATTCTGTGTGCCACTTTTCTATGCCTGATAAATGAAATAGGTCACGTCTTCTCCCAGTGGTGGAGGGTGCAGTGATAGAGCTCTTAGACCAGGCTTCTCTGGTGTGCAGTGTAATGTAGCCCAGGGCAGGTGTAGAAAACACAAACAGGAAAGTATTCCCAGATGTCTTAATATGCTTCTCTGGGTTCAGTGCTCAACCCTCTGATTGTGTCATCTTCACCCCATAAATTCTTTGCTGGAGAGGCAACCATTTGCTTACCAACATGGCTGAACTAATTAGAAATGTTAAGACAGGTGGCAGCCTGGGCTTGAGGAAACCCCATCTTGAGGGATATGGGCCCGGTGAAGAGTAGTGCCAGAACCCTGACATTTAGGAGACTGAGATTTAAGTTGTTGAAGTAATTAGTGAATGGACCCTCCCAGGAATTTGCCCACAAAATGAAGGACATGAACAGAGCTGCCAGATCTTTAGGACATTCTTCCGAGAGCTCTCAATTCCCAGATGGAGGAAATCAGAAAAGGAAGGCAAGAGACCAGCAGAGCTGAGTAAGGATTTCCTGGTCAAACTAAAGTGTAAGAAGCAGCCCTCGGGGGAAGGACTTGCACATAGCGGTGGGTGAAAAATTTGACATGACCCAGCAATATGCACTGGTAGCACAGAAAAACTGTTGCATAAAAAGTGTGGCTAGCAAGTTAAGGAAGGTGATTTTCCTCCTCTACTCTTCTCTTGTTATACCCCATGTGGAATACCCAGGGATTTTTTTACTGTTTTACTGTTTTACTTCATCAGAAAATGTGGTTTCCCCCAAAAAATTCCTGGGAAGAATCAGTTTGAGCAAATTCATTCAAATGATTTCTCAGGTCAAGGGCAACTTTTTTTTTTTTGTCTCCAACATCAGAGGAAAAGACAGCTAATGTCTTGGACATCACAGCAAACTGTCAGGCTCTGGTAGGCCCAGGTTTAGCTCCCTGACCTACCTGGGTATTTTGAGTTCTGCTCCTTTGCCCTCTCTCTCACAGCTTCTTATATTCCTTATTACATCATCTGGGGTATACAAAACCCTGACATTTATTTTAGTGTAAAACTGGAAGCATTTTAGAAAATTTGAAATATTTTTAGAATGTTTTATACTATTTACTTGCATAGGAGAAACATTGTTCATGTAATTGAAATAATGAAAATAGATGAATGAGTCATTAAAAGTATGAATAATCATGACTTTGTGCATTGCCAAATACTAGTATCTTTAGTGGAAATGACATATCTTGCATTAAACAAAAGTATAAATATATATTCGTTGGGTTCCCAATATCAGACAGGTAGCTGTGAATTATAACATTAAACTGCATGGCATGAAGCAATGAATAGTCAATATAGCTTTTGGATATATTGTTTTCCAAGCAAAAAAATAGAAGTGCTGCTGCTTTGTGTCTTTTTTTCCAAAAAACTTTTGATAAACTACAACTTACGGGTATCAGAGCAAAATCTAGTGGTAGAAACCAACCCAAAATATTTCATACAAAAAAAGCTCAATAGCTCACAAATTAAGAAAGAGAACTGTGGGCCATGGAAAATAAAGACACTAAATTGCACAATTAACATGAGGAATAAATTTTAGATCCTCATTAGCAAAGACTTTGGAATGTTCTTGACTGAAGGTCATTATTTACTGTCAAAGATTCAATCCAATTTCAGCAAAATCACACAGTGCTAACAAAACCTGAGGTCACAGCTGCCTGAAAAGAGAATCATTATTATCTTGGTACTTTAATTAAAGAAAGAATGGTTAGATTGTTAAATACTGCATTAGGAATTTGAATTTTCTTCTGGAATCTGATGCAACTCCTAGAATGTAAATCTGGTTTGAAAAAGGGTAATATGGAAATTAGAAAATGTAAAGCATGAATCATATTTGAGTAACTGGATATATATAAATTAGTGATTTCATGAACATTTTATAGAATCATAGAATCACCAAGGTTGGGAGAGACCCTTAAGATCATCAAGTCCAACCACTAACCCAGCACTACCTCTCTAACCTGTAAACCACTAAGTGATATCACCCAGTGCCAGACCCAGACACCTCTTAAACACCTCCAGGGATGGTGACTCAACCACCTCCCTGGGCAACCTATTCCAATGCCTGACCAGCATAACAGGGAAAATTTTTTTTCTAATACCTACTCTGAATGTCTCCTGTCTCAGCTGAAGGCTATTTCCTCCAAGTCACTGGAGACACTTTCATAGGTTTCTGTCTTATAAGTTGGTTTTTGGATGAATTTTTAACATCATGATGAAGTTTTTTCTTAAATATGTTGCTTCAGTTTACATAATTTCCATGTAAAAACTACAGTGGAGAACACAAGTGCCAGCTGTGGCAATTTTGGATGCTTGAGTCTCATTTAAGAAAGCTAGTCCAAAGTTTAATCAAGGTACCTCTACAGTCGTGTCAGTCTCCAGGTTTTTTGAATTTTAAGGTGACTTTCTGAAACTCAGAGGCTAGTTGGGATTTGAAAATGTAATTTAAGGTGGTCCCAAGTTTGTGGTAACTAAATTTATGGAGTGAATTGTAGCAAGTTTGTAGGAACCTAGTGAATTTAGAAATACAACCTAGAAACATATCTCTCTCTAGAGGTGACTCACATTTAAAAGGACTCCTGTCTTTCTGTTCAGAAGCCTCAACAGATGGTGAATTATGCATAAATGAATATGTATCTTTGAGATTTTGTCTGATTTCTGCTGGATAGCTTTGGAAATACAGATTTGCTAGGCACAACAGGGGTTTGCAGTGCATTTGCTAAACAATACTGGAAAACTGCAAAGTAAGGTAGAATGCTTGAAGATTGATTATCCTCAATTTTTGCTTCCTAAGGAAGTCTCTGATTAATTGCTATATTTGTTACTTAGCATATTATGTCCAAATTCAAATGCCAGATCACTGCAATGGTCTACTTATTGTAGGTAGAAAAGCAGTATATGAAACGTCATTTCTGAATACAGAGGTGGTTAAGTTTCTCCAACTGGATACACTAACTGCTAGGGAAAAAGCCCTCAAAACCAAACGACAACTGAGCACGGTGTATTGGAGTGGGAGAAAGCAGTTCTTAAAAACAAGTTTGAGAACAGTGATCAACTGTGTATGTAATTTCATTATTATTTCATTATTATACTAAATTTAGATTATAGTACACTCTTAAAAGTATACTTCCCCTTCAGCTGGGGAGGACAGGGGAGAAACCATTTTTGGTTAAATTTGGGTTATTTCTGGGCAGGACTGTTTCTGCTTTGAATAGTCAACATTAATCATAAATCTCCAAGATTTCTGTATTCAGTAATGATATTCAGAATCCACAGACCAAAGTGAAATATGATTGATTAATTACAAGAAAACTAAAATGCTTCGCCATACTGTACAAAAAGAACGTATCTTTTTACTTTCCTTTTGCAACGTTGCATTCTTTTATGCAAAAGCATCCTGTGTAAAAGAGGTCCTGGTGCTGTTTTGTTGCACCTTGAGACCTAGTGCCTAATAGCATTATGTATGTAGACGTGCATAATCAAATGCATAAAGAAATTAGAGTGCCAGAAGCCGGACTGTTTTAGCACTTTCTTCCAAAACTAACACACACAAAAAGAAAATGGTCTAAAAACTCTTTTGAGAAATTAAAAGTCTAGCAATTCCATCAATATTTTCTATTATGTCATAGCTATGTATTTCATATTCTTCTTTGGCAAAATAGTCAATCTCTCATTTTTAAAAAATGGATTTAAGTGGTTGTGGATCTCTGCAAGGGATGAATCTAACCAATGGATATGGGATCCATGGGTATTGGTCTACAGTCTTGGCTCAGCTGAAGTCACCGGGAAAAATTCCTTTCATTTAGTAGTTTCAGGATTTTACTCACAATTTTAGGCAAATGATGTTCAGATTATTTCATGACACTGCCGCACATCTATTAATGCTGCTTTTTAATGTGCTGTTATATGTGCTTCTGCTCTGGGATACAAAGAGCACGGGGGAAGAATTTCCTTTGCAGCAAGAAGCAAGGGATAAATCATGAAGAAGTCAGATGCAGGAGAGGGGAAGAAAGAAGTCTCATCTTAGGGGCAAATGAAGGAGTTAGAGGGGTTTGTGGAGGATTGTCTCCTGTGGGAGGGACTCCATGCTGGAGCAGGGAAAGAGTGCAAGGAGTCCCCCTCTGTGGACAAAAGAGCAGCAGAGATGATGTGTGATGAACCAATCACAACCTGCATTCCCCTTACCTGTCAAGAGATTTTCTGTAGATCGTTTTGAAAGGATCACTTTTCATGGGTCTCAGGAGGCCCTGTTCTGCAAACCCTTACCTCAGCACAATGCCTTTGACACCCAGATATCTCTGCTGGTAGCAATATGACAGCCTGGGTGGGCAAGGGTTTCAGCATCCCATCACTGAGATTTCTGTCAGGGAACAGGTAAATCTGTAAGGTAAATCTTTGAAAAATCTCCCAAGCACTTCCAGCATGTGTAACTGAGACATAGGGAAGATTTATTTAACATGCTTGAAAATATTAAAGCTTTTTTTTGTTCAAAAAAGTTGTGATAGCAGTTTAAAAATTAAATAACTCTCATGCCCCAGAATGTTTATTGCTGAATTATCCTTTTAGAATTTTGCTGGGTCCTGCTGTGCCATTTATCTCTCTAAGAAGCAACTTCTAAAGTTTTCACAATTACCTTCTTGCTGTAACAAAAAAGGCATTTACTTTTTACAACTTGAAAAATGTATGTATGTGCAGAACACCTACTCATGTATTGTTTTTCTTCTGGGGCAGAGATCTGTACTAGAGAGAAGGAACTCACTGCTTTCTTCCTAGCATGAAATATTTACATACTGGCTCTGTGAAGAGCAACAGCCTTTCTCTAGGAAACAAGATTGGTGCTTTCTCAAACTCTCTCCACAGGTCTTGCTTTTTAGCTCAAACTGGTGCGCTTGCAGCACGTGGGGGATATGTGCCTGTCCACCCACCACCTTTCTTTCCTTGCTGCTAATGTTTATTCTGCCCTCCGACTGAAGCCTGCCTGAAACACTGCAGAGGGGGAGGCTGGTCACCCTCCTGCAGAGGACCTGTGTTTGAAGTCACTTGTGCTTCCCAGTGGAATCACTCAGGGGGATCCCAGCAGATTGCTCAGGTGGGCAGGCACCTCTGGACATCCCCTTGTCCAACACCTGGCTCCGGGCAGGGTCAGCTGCAGAAGGCTGACCAGCACCTTGCCCTCCTGGATAGGGACTGCCTCTTGGGACAAGCTGTACCAGTGTTTTACCATTGTTATAGTAAATTATTTTCTTCTTATTATTCTTAAATGACTGGGCACCAGAGGGAAGAGCCTGGCTCCAGTTTCTTTATTTCCCCAACTTTAGGGATTTATATACATTGAATTCTCCCCTGAGCTTTCTCTCCTACAGGTTGAACAGTCCCAGTTCTCTCAGCCTCTCCTCATATGACAAGCTCCAGACACTTAACCATCTTAGTGTCCCTTTGCTCCAGTTTGTTCGTGTCTCCTGTACTCTGCATGGCAGTCCCAGTGAATGGTAGCATCAAGTGGGGCTGACCCACGCATGGACCAGCACAGACCCACCAGGAGCTGCCTCACTGACAGCCCCTGGTGAGAGGTGTTAGACCAGTTCCTGCTCCTGGCTTATTTCCCTGGAGCAGCAGCCAGGGCAAGGATCCCACACACTATGCCTCTGATGAGGGCAAGCAATCAATCTGACTGTCTTGCAGCGCCTGCAGTTCTCTCTTACGAGATTTTTTTTTTAAGCTCAAATGGCAGCACTTCTATTTTGTTCCAAACAGCAAAGGATCTGAATTTTGAAAGCTGCCAAATTCTAAGCAGAATCCAAACTACTCATCTTCAGACATTGCTCACTAAGGCCTTTTATCATTTGTTTGACTTGGGTCACTGGCACATAATTTCAAGTCAAATGCACTAAACTTTTTTTCAGCACATTCAGGGCTTATCCTGACCTGAGTAAGCAAAATTGTGAAGATTAATGGATTACACAAATTTAGTTTGAGTTTCTTAACATTAGACTTCTTCAGCTGCTCAGATACATTCACACTCTCAGAAGATATGGTAATTTGCCCTTCTCAGGGCATCCTTGCTGCAGATGTTGTGAGACTGACAAGTGCTTCTCAGTACAGTCCCTCAAGACCTTGTGAGTTTAAACTGAATCTCAAAGATAATTTTCAGTCTCCTAATTTATATATACTGAGTTCAAGTTCACTGTACATAATTATATTCAGCACCCTGCCAGAAAAGGGAATCAATCTAGCCATACTCCGTTAACTACACTGCTGTATGCTTAGCACCCAAAATATATTTTGTGGTATTTTACAGATGCAACATCTAGAAAAGGCAGCGGGAAACACTGGAAACAGCCAGTGACCCAGAATACCCAGGAGAACTGAAGTGCAGAAAGCACTTGCATCCTTTTATCTTGGATAAATGTTTTCCAATTTCTTTGCTTTGATGATTTGGGATTCTGCCAATGTACAAGTTACGAGATCTAATCAATTGTTTAATATTATTGTAGAAGGTCTATGGTTTTTATTTCAATCTGTGAATGTGGAATTTTGTCATTTTCTGAAAAGTTCTGTATCACTCACCAGATTAGGCACAATGATGAGTCATTAACCTTAATGATCACCCTATCTACACAAAAGACATGCTCAGGAGGCCAGTTAAAGGTAGCAGAGTATTTTTTTCCCCCCTTCTCCTTTTCTATAAAAGGGAACAAAAGGTGAAAACCCAAACTTTATTTTTGGGGCAGCAAGATAAAGCAACAAAGCAGGGAATTAGAAATTATGCACAGAAAGAAAAACAAAGGAGGCTTCCGGCAAGAGTGGAGAATCTGTGCTTCACTGTCAGCAAACCTCAGCCTTGGAAAGCCTCTGGCCTGTGGATACTCTGGGGGAGATGCTCTGAGGCAGCACAGGGAACACAGAACTTGAGCTCAGACAAAATGCAAGCTTCATTCAGGCTTTTTTATCACTCACCCTGTCATGCAAAAACCAGATCTGAATGCCCGCTGATCTGAGTAGTCAGCTGTATAAAGCAAGAAAGTCATGCACACTGGATGTCAGCATGCTTTGCCCACTTGTCAAGCGTCAGTCCGAAAAGACGGGCAGAAACTGGGGCTCTGCAAGCTCCTAAAGTGCAATCATAGGGGTGGTTCCTGTCCCTTTTCACTTCAGCCTCCAATTTTAATGTCAGCTCCGCCTTTGGGTGAAAAGCAGAATACCCCACCCAATTAAGAAATCACTGCCCCAGAC
Organism: Mystacornis crossleyi; assembly: GCA_013400655.1. Lineage (NCBI taxonomy): Eukaryota > Metazoa > Chordata > Aves > Passeriformes > Timaliidae > Mystacornis > Mystacornis crossleyi. The sequence goes on along the minus strand of VYZQ01062411.1, from coordinate 31,193 downwards.
AACACACAATCTTCAAGGTGAGAAACAAAAAGCTTCACCAACAATGCAAACACTTTTGTAGAAGTTCCTAGTGCTGCTCGCTGCTTCACATAGTTTCCTGCTATTTCCATCCTGGCTGTATTAAAATGGACTAATTTCATATGGCAGACACAAGAATAATTTCCATTTATTATATTTCATTATTATTTCAGCCTTTTTATTTTATAAAGGCACATTATGCATTTATACTTGATACCATTTTAATTAATAACTTTTTTATTTAATCTCCAGCTCTGCTGAAATTATTCATGGTAAAACAATTATGAATTAAAAGCCTGTGTGAAACTCAAGAAAATGTGAAGTTTTACCCTAAATTTATTTTTTTTTAAGCCTGGAATTGGCATTTTTTAATTAAATATGCATGTGAAGAATACATGGAAAAGGAAAAGAGAAAAGCAGAATAAGCTAAGTGAGTGTGATTTAATGTTATATGACAGGAAAGAAAAACAAAAAAGCCCTGCCAGAACAAATGGGGGCTTCAAACCCAAATGCTAGTTCCATATTACCATCAAAGCCAAACCGCAGGGGCAAAGAGTTTTTGTACTGCCATCGCTTTACATCGAGCAAAACGTGCACTACAAAAAACCACTCTTCCACTTAGGCCTAAATCCAAACATGATACCGAGATGCTTGTATCCAGTTGAAATTAATGGTCCATTTAAACTGAAGGGAGGAGGAATCTCAAACCTGATGCAATGTTGAAGCACTATCCATAAAGAGAGGACTCTCAGGCAGTTTGGGCATCTAGCACATTGGCTGATGAGGAATACTTTTCCATGTGTCTTTTCCTATATTCTCTGTATAGGTAGTGGCATCCTGGGAGCCAGATACCTGAAAATCAGATATAATGATACTCCCTGCATTGAAGTTATTTGTGCAACTTAGATTTTGTATGGTCGAGTGAAAAACACCGAGAATCCTAACCTGTGAGCTTTGGTGAGACTCACTGTTAGGTTTGCATAATATGGGGATTACGGTCCTTTATTACACTTCTTCCATGAATGGGAAGAACCATTATTTAAAAACTGCAGGAGTAAGGCAACCTTAATAATGAAAATTAATACAAAATTAATTAGAAAGGAAATTATCTCAAATGTGCAACTTTCCTGACTAAATACCAAGTTTGTAACAATCCTTCTAGGCACAGACATAAGGAGATCTGGAAAAAAAAAATAGATGAAGCATAATAGAGCGTTAAAATTGGAGCATTGCTTTCATACCCATGAGATTGCTTTTTCTTTAAAGTATTCCAATTATCCTGACAGTAAAAGAAAGAACAACTACATTAGTATCATATTATTTCCACAACAGCTATCTTCAGTCACTTCTGATCTGACAAATTTCTACATATATTGTGCCTAATAAGCTTGTTTAGGTTTTTGCAACCCCCTTGATGAAGTGTAAACCACACCACAATTTTTTCACTGGAGGCTTGCTATATGCATCATCCTACAGGGCCTGTTGCTAGGACAGAGCATGTGGTGAGGCTCCACTGTGGCAACAATTACCATTCCATGATGCATTAAAATCCTCAGCTCCTCAGTGCTAAAGATCATTGTGTCCTAAATAGGAATTCTATAATCTGAACAAACAGAAATCCCCTGCTCTTTCTGGTAGTGGTGCAATATCAGCAATTAGCTGCTGAGTCCCAGACTGTATCCCAAAAGATGAGAAGAACAGCTGCTTTGGCACATTAATGGCCACTGGCATTATATCGTTCTGTTTTTAATTTAGGCAGCATATTGTTCTTAATTCCCCTCGAAGAGACAGAAGAATCTACAAATTCGTCAAGAAAGTTCAGTCATCTTCATGAGTGCTCATGAGAAGGCCTTTTTAAACCTCATCAAAAACCCTACCAGGCTTTTTCTGCAAGGAGTTTTCCCAAAATTGCTGGCTGCTCTCCTAGAAGGCTGGTTTTATTAAGATTCAGAGTCAGTGGCATTGTACATGTCACACTGTAAGGAGTCCTGGGTATATCTTCCAAAACAGCAGATTCCCAAAAGAATGACAGACAGTGTCTATATGGAGGCATCGTGTCAAAAGACTATTATTAATGAGATAAAACTGATGTATAAAAGTCAGTACACACTGTTAAGGAGATCTGCATGGGCTTACGGTGGCTATAAATTCACTTTTCTTCAGCAAATGTAAAGAGATATAAATATGCTAAGAGATATAAATATGCTAAGCAGTTCAAAATTCTTTGATGAAAGCACAAACGAATTTGTGTGCTATATCATTCAGTCTTGTTGAATGCAATCTTATGAGCTGTAGCAATCTTGACCGGAGTTTAAAGGTATCCAGTCACTGAAATGTTCATTAAGCATTATCTCAAGAGGCAGTTCTGTTTGCTAGAATGATCTTTTTTAATTAGTGAATTACAGAACCGCAAAAAAACCTTCAGCTGTCGTTGGCTTCTGCTTACACAACATCTTTCTGCTGCCTAAGAACTAAATTGCTCTGTAATTGTATCCTCCACTGCAAATAAGCAAAAATGTACTTCAGGAAAGCCCTAGCAATTCTTAAGAGGGTCAGAATAAAGATGAAGAATCAAACACCTTACAGATTAATATAACCAAGTTTTCTTTTCCATCTTTCAGAATCTCTTAATAGTAGCTATTTTGTTGAGAAAAATGATGGTTGTTGATACCATATGAGTCGTGTGAAATCAAAGTAGCCTTCACAAAACAAAATACTCCCCACTCCCCCACCCCAACCCTATGGGCAAAAATAATGCAAAACCCCCTGATCTGTGGAAGATAGAGAAACAGTAATTCTGGCTAGGAATTGTGCAATTCTGCCTGATCAAGCACTAAACATAGACCTGTCCTAATACTAGCAACATATTCCAGCTAGATTTTTGGGATGTCTTGTTTGTGGTAGACTCTTTTTTTGCCTTGATTAATCATTTCTCAGTGTCAGAATGATTGATTCTTGTATTCTTGTTGTCAGATGAGGGAGAGAAGCTGTGGATATTTTACTTATAATTACCTAATAATCCAATTACTTCTTCCCATTTAATAAATGGTTCAAAACTGACAAAAAAAATAGTAGCTTCCAGAATATAACTTGTCTGTTGGCCATGGAGGAGACTGATCTAATCCTGTGTATATAGGAAAATTCTGGTTTTAGCAAGAGATTGTAAATAGATATGATATGTAATGATTGTGAAAGGGTGCATGAGATTTATAGGGTGAGGTTAGGAGTACCAGTTAAATCGGTGTAAATAGCCATTCTGTCAGTCAGTGAGCGTGCAGTAAACAAGGGAACACAAAATTTCCAGAATAGTCTTTAGATTAAAGCAAGTCAGCACTTCTGAATATAGTTAGCCTGCAGATAAGTAATAGGTGCTTAGCTCAATAGGTTATCTGAATGCAAAAACCCCCTGTGTAATCTCGCCTGCACTACTGACTGCACAAGGTTTGAGCAAAGCTGTGACAACATCGATACACAGATGTCTGTTGCATCCGAAAAAAACAAATACGTGAACAAACCAACCAACCACCCCCACAACGCAGACAACACCCATTTTTTCCATCATTATCAATATACACATGCCTTAACTGAGAAGAAAGTGAAGGAAAATCGTTCACAGCAATTTTCTGCATTGCTTCAAAATAAATGCACAGTGACTCCAGAAGGAAAAAAAAAAAAAAAATCACACCACACTACAAAACAGTAAAGCTGGTGAAATCAAGTGAGAAGCTGATAAAAAAGTACATGATCCATAAAACATCCTGAGAAAAATGATGGGGGAAGGGGGAAGAGCTCTAACAGTGTAAAGGAGGAAGCTGAAGAAGCTGGGGACCTCACACAGTTTTAAAATCTCAGTTTTTACTTCCTGGGACTGAGTGACAACTTAGAGTGAGAAGTAAGCCCAAGAATGCCCCACAAGGACAGTAGTGCAGAGGTAATACCACCTTGAGCAAATGGCACTTTTCGTTGCAGCTTTGAATATTCCTCTGCCAAAGATATTTTTAAAAGGAATTGTGCTTGTTTCATGCACTTAGAAATTCAGTGACTCCTCGCAGAAGCTGTCAGCACTGAGATTAGGAGAAAAGGATCTCAGTTCACCTCCTCTCATCAATACCTAGAGTAGAAACATGTTCTTCCCTCCTGATCATCATTTTTTCTTTCATATTTTAATGAGTAATGACTACAGGAAATTTTGAGGATGAAATGTAAGTGATGTTCTAATAAAAACCATGTCACAGGTCAATAGCTTCATGGACATGGGAAAAAAAATCATGAATTGCTTGACTTCTAATATTTGGTTTTAACTAAATGAGGGCATTTTTGAGGTCAGTTAAAATGATGCTGCATCTTCACCTCATGCATTTTTGAATTAGTAGCTACATAGTCTTTAGCCCAAGTATTTTGAGACCAAC
>VYZQ01062411.1:1443-26747 GCA_013400655.1 Mystacornis crossleyi | reverse complement strand
CCACACACCCCCCCCCCCCCCCCCATCTCAGATACAGTACTGTTATGAAAGGTTATGTAAAGGAAACATTTTCTTGGTCTTCTCATCTGTCACCAGCTGATGAAGATAATTTAGAGCAAAACACAGCTTAACAGTGCAAGTTCTCATCTCATACTGCCCTTCCCCTCTTTTTCAGGCCTTCAGAAATAATGAAGAAGAATGGGAAAATCAGTACATTTTCAGAATTAAAGGTTAGAGGTGAGGATATTTTGTATAAACACGCCCTTAAGACAGTTAGTGTGTTTTTACTATTAAAACAGTAACTGCTTTTTTTACAATTACAGTTGTAGTATTTTCCTCTTTTGTCCCAAGCACAGTCATGGTACTGTACAGGGTTTCTTTTAAAGCTCACCAAATGCTGGGAAAACTGTAATAACATCAACAAATGATAAATCAGAGGAAAAGATTGCACTAGTGAACTGGACTTCAAAAAGAATTATCTTCCTCTTCTTTGCAGATCCTTTTCTGCAAATATCCATATAGTATCTCTCTAGCACAGATTTAGTTGACATTTCCTCAAATAATCTAAATTTCACTAGATACACTATACATAATTGGAAAAAATTATACTCCTGGGATAAAACTGGAATTTTCTTGAGTGCAGCAGACAGTCCTTCTAAGAGAATCAGGAAGATTTAAACAACACAGAAGCAATAGCCTTGGTCCCTACCAATTCAGCAGTATATCCCATCCAATAAATTCCATTTAAACTCAACTCAGACTTAATAAAAAAGGTAAATAGTAGTTTAGGTCAGATATTTTAATGGAGCACTATAATGATTAAACTTTAAAGGATTGATTATTTTTATTTTTATAGTAACAGGAATCACATTTCTTATTTTATTACAGAAAGTAAAAAAACTAAGAGACAAAGACATTGCTTCCAACAGCTAGTGTCCTATGTATGGGTAGAATCAGCATCCCATTAAGGCAATTACTGTTCTCATTTGGGACCCTGATAAGCTCTTAAATAGTCTGTCATTAAGATATATACAGCACATCTCTTTAATAAGATCTCTTGATTTGATGAAGCCCTTATTAACGCCATCGAAGGTCCCAGAAGAACACCTCCATTTTTTTGTGAGTGTTCTGTTCAAGATTAGTCTGGTGTCACTGACACTGCTCTTGGTATAATTAGGCTTGTACATAGAGCCCTCTTCTTCAGTTTTCAAGGCAGTTTAGCAATAGTGTGCATGTACCAGTGTGATGAAGCTCCATTTACAGGACCAGCTTCTAGCATTAAAAGAATATATTTCTTTTTTATTACTTCATTTTTAAAGAAAAAATTAGTGCCGATTCTGATTCATCCCTGATTATCTAATGAGGAGAACTTTCACATAGTTTTTTTATAGTAAAAGCATGCCACCCTTTAAAAATATCTATTCTAAAGTAAGTTTTTCCCAACTGCCATATCCTTTTGTTCCTCCTGTTCTTCTGTTACATGATGATCACCCTGCACTGATACTTTGTATTGAGATGAATAAAATACACTATAAAATGCTCATTCATCTGGCTGGAGTTTGGATTAAGAACAAGTGGATACCTCCTTTGTTGTCCAGTGAGAGACACAGATTCTGTACATTGATTAAGCCCTATATCCCAGATAAAATCCTATTAGCCTGGGTTAAAAATGATTGCCCGATTTGGAGGGGAGGGAAGGAAAATGGAAAAGCTTGAATGGATAAACATATGACATTTACAGATGCTGCAAAGAGAAGGACCCCTCTGACCCACTGCCACAGCTGGGATGCACAGAAGTGGCAAACTGTCTGAAAGCTGTCAGATGGACCTGACAGAGGCCATGAATATTGGTCTTTCCTGAAAATCAGGCTGCTGATATAGGTACTGGATGGATGTCTTGGTAGCTAAGCAAGCACCAAAATTTGCCCAGCTCTTCCATCCACATGAACTCATCACCTCTAGAATTCCTAGCATTTCAATTCACATGTCCAGCACTCAGCAAATCCTAAAAAGACTATTAAAAATTGCATGCAGAGTATTGTTGAAAATCTGGCCATTTCTTTGTATATTTTAACAAAGCCAGGACTGTTCTAAATACCTCTTTACCTCCTTATATTTGCCATGTGATTCGAACAGTTATGTGATGAAAAGCTTAAAATGCCACTGAAAACAGGGAGAACATGTGAGAATTTATAGTACCTCCATGCTGTTTGATGGCAAAATCTCTCTGGGAAAACACAAGAAAAAGTATTCATTGTAGGATAATTACCATGGTCCAAGAAGTTTTTATAGTAACAGTGATTTAAAAATGAATTAAAAGTTACAATGTATTCAATGCAATTTTAGACACCATTAGTCCAGACAGTATTTGTGGAGTTATGCATGAAAAGGTGTCATTTTCTTATTGCTTATCATTCAGAGGTACTTTCGCATGCACTGAAAATTTTCCTTATCCTATCCTTCCATTGTTTTTTTTTCACTTACAAAAAAGTTTTCCACCAAGAAGGAAGATGCAGAGAAGTGTCCAATATTTCATCAAAATTCTTAACATGAGACACTTTTCTAATTCTCTTTGACATGTGCAGGGCATTTGTTCTGTTCACTCTGCATCGCTTCCAAAATGTTAAGACTCATGCAAAAATGAGTAGGTAATTCAGAATGTGGAAAGACAACCTGCCAACCTGACATAAGTAAAACCTGGGAGAAGTGTGTAACTATGTCACAGCCAACACAGCCAACCCTCACTGTTGTAGCCAAGCAAATGCACTTCCTGGGTAGAGTGGCAATATCCTCATTCCCATCAAGAGATCTTCTGGGAGACCAAGGGGAGACCTCAGAGCTGTCTACATCTTCCTCAGGAGGGGAACGGAGGGGCAGGCACTGATCTCTCCGCTCTGGTACCAGTGTCAGGACCTGAGGGAATGGCCTGAAGCTGAGTCAGTGGGAGGTTGGGGTTGGATATCAGGAAAGGGTTTTTCATTCAAGCATGACTGGGCACTGGAACAGGCTCCCCAGGGAAGTGGTCACAGAAACAATCCCCAGGGAAGTGGTCACAGAAACAATCCTGTCCAGAAAGTGTTTGGACTACGCTTTCAGGTGCATGGTGTGATTCTCGGGGCTGACCTGTGCTGGCTCAGGAGTTGGACTTTGATGATCCTTGTGGGTCCCTTCCAACTCAGGACATTCTACATGTCTATGATTCTATGATGCCGTGATTTACTGCAAATGGATGTGATGGAATTTTGCTTTAATTTCAAGGAGAAGTACAAGTGGCAACTGCCACAGCACTGTTGAAAGCATTATGAAGGATGGATTTAGATGGCTCACCAACCCTGAAGCAAGCAAATTATGCTAGATATCCTGAGTTCCCAGAAAATGAGTGCCTTAACTTGTTTTCTTAGCTCCCTAAGGCCTTCTCAAATGAAGTAAAATCCATTCAATTGCTTCATATGGCAAATGGTTAGGGTAGCTTATTGTATATGAACTAGATTAACTTTTGTACAATTCAGAGGTATTTGTCCTCTTGAATTCTTTATTATTGCTAAGAATACTGCCACAATTTAGAAGAAAAATGAAAAAGAGGCAAGTGATCACAACTAGCAATAGAAACAATCTTTGTGATGGAACTTTGTCTTCAGTAATTCACCTGCAAAATCTTGTACTTCCTCAGGTTTGGGTTACTCAGTTACTTAAAAAAAACCTCAAGTGCTTTGTGCTTTCCTGGTGCTGTATTTTGTCTGAGCATTTGCTATTGTGCTTCTGGGTTCTCCTTTTATTTCTACCAGCCACACCAGAACAGCATCAAAGATATGAAAAATTTTAACATGAGGGCTCCAGTATACCTTTTTTATCTCAACTAATGCAAACACGTAAAAAAATTTAAAGAATGCCTGTGCTAGGAAAAAAGCCTCCAGTTGTTTTGCTGTCTCGTTTCTTTGAATTATTGTATGATATCCCAAATTTCTTAACGATATGTGTTTTACATCTGCAAGTAATGCATGGACATGAAATGATATACAATCAATGTGTATGCAATATAATATTTATATTTTTGCCTACAGATTTCCTTTCCATTGCTGAGGCTGCAGATGGGACTGCAGGTACATTGTTCTGACTGTTTAAGAAAATTAGTAAAATAGTTTGCTACCAATAAATCTTAGAAAAAGAGAGCTTCTTAAAGGAAAAAAAGAAGCAATGTAGGAGTGAAAGTGCCCAAGTATCATCAGGAAATAGTAATAAATATATTTCTAATTTATTTAGATAGCTAAATGTAGTGTGTCTGGCTGGGATGGAATTAACTTTCTTGGTGGCAGCCTTTATGGTGCTGTATTCCAGATTTGGGACTAAAACAGTGCTGACCACGAACCACAGTTTTGGCTATGGCTGAACAGTGCCTGCCCAGTGTGAGGCTTTCTCCACTGCTCAGTCTGCCCCTCAGTGAGGAGGCTGGGGGTGGGCAGGAGGTCAGGAGAAAACACAGCCAGGAGAGCTGATCTGAACTGGCCAATGGGATATCCCATTCCATATGACATTGTGCTTGGCAATGAAACTGAGGGTGTTTGTCTGCCATGGTGGCCAGTGCTTGGAGACTGCTGGCACCAGGCTGCCTGTGGGAAGTGGTGACTGATTGTCATTGCAACAACTGTGGTGGAATTTTTTCGTCTTTCCTTTACTGTCTTTAACTCAACCCCAACATTTTCTCCCTTTTTCTCTTCTGATTCTCTCTCTTGTCTCACTATGGGAAAGGGAATGAGCTGCTACGTGGATGCTTAGCTGCTGGCTGGGATCAAATCACAACATAAATTAGTATTAAACCAGGGCTCCAATAAATGAAAATCACCATTCTAAATGGAATCATAAAATTTTTTAAGGCATATTTCTTTTTTTCAAATGCATTTGATTTGTAAATTTTAGGACTCTAACAATAAAATAAATACAATTAAAACTCCTTCATCTTGAGAACAGTAAAGGAAATTATTAATTCAGGTTCAGTTTGACAAACCATTTATAACTTTCAATGCTGGATCTCTGAACCTACTTTTTAAAAATTAAAATGGGCATTTCTTAATGCCCAAAACATTAAATAAAAGCCCTACTGAGAAGAATTCATGAAGTGCTAATAATATGCCTTTGAAAAGGATTAATTTAGGTGAAAGGATAAATATGTATTAGAACTAAAGAAAGGAAATCAGGGATGGAAAGAGAAGTGTTGCCAAAGCTACACTGTGTTGCAATTATAGTAACCTAAGAGCTCTGTTCCCTTTAGTCCAATTCTTGGTGCTAGAGTTATTTTATTCCTACTGGAAAAGTATTACAGTTTCGAGTGTTCTGAGGTGGTCTCATGTTACTCGGAACCCTATAAACATTGCAGCACTTTTTAAAATTTTGGCCTGTACTTTTAAACAAGGTCTCCAAGTTGGTAGGAGGTCCTGAGCAAGTAGCAGCTGACAGTCGTGAAGCACCAGATGTTACCAGAGCTTTGATTTTGATTTCAACAGTTTGTCAAAATACACTTTTGTTGTTGCCAGTACTCCCGCTTTTCCCAGCAATACAGAAACATTTATGACTGCTGGCACTTCAAAATAAGGTACATGATCACAGCTACAAGTTGCTTTGAGGAAAGTAGTGCTTGGCATACTAGCCCCTTTTCTAAGTTAAGAAACATGGCTTGCTTTCAGAAAACCTAGAAGCTCCAAACTTTGTTTCCAGTTGGAAGCAGATTAATGCATGGTAACAAACACCCATTTTAATCTGTGATGTCATTATACAGATGTTTGCAACTGAAGAAAATATTCTTTGGACCCACCTTGATTAAGGTACAGGTCTATTACAATGTTTGCATTTAAGCAATTAAATATTAGAAACCTATTCCAAGTGTGTGACTTGGAAACCCATGAGTGTTTTACAGACAGAGAAAGGATTGGAGGAATTTTCCACCGAAACGCTTTTCGTTCTTCAGCTTTTCCATACCGAGACAGTCCAAGAACTTAGCTCGGACAATGCTCTTAATTTCTGTGACTATGACAGGAAACATTTGCCAGAGATTGTAGGAGAGTGGTTCCAAAACCCAATGGTCCTTTCCAGAACTGTATTTGAAATTCATTTTACACATTTTACAGATAAGAAAGGTGCTGATGGAGACTGTTGTAGAACATCTATAAGTCAAGAGAGGGGGGGAAAAAAAAAAAAAACAGAGAGAGTAACCATTCTGGATAGGATAGCAAATGAAGCACTAGGAGTGATACAAAGGAGGTATGCAACATGGGCAGCACAGGAAACAGCGTTTATGACTTTCCAAAGGAATGAAGACAAGTGAGTTGGAGAAGCTCTGTTTAAAGAAAAGAGTAGGCTGATCTAACAAAACATTTGCTTAGTTTTAAACATAAAGGCCAGCTTTGTGACCTTGCTAGAAAGATATTTGTTTACTGCTCGGGTCTATGCTATCAGAGAAAACAGCCTGGTGTAAGCGTTGCTTATGCTATAATTTAATTTTACATTCCCTTCCTTATTTAGGAGGTAGTATCAAGCATCTGCAGGATATATTTGTAGCTGTCACACAAAAGGCTGAGAAGGATAAATGAAAGTACACCACTGGCCTAAATGTGATGTACTGACCTACACTACCACGCTTGAAAAAAATGGTTGTTCTCTCTGCATTTACATATGTTGATTCTAAAAATCTCTCTGCAGCTCTCTAAAGGCATGGTTCTGTGTTAATTTTCTGCTTTTGCAGGAATATGTTATAAAGTATTAAAGCTCCAAAGGCAAAAAACTTTAAAAGCAGGAAATTTTATAGTTAAAGTAACACATAAAACTTTAAATTTACTGCTACCCCGTGCACATGTGGTATGACCACTTTTAATGCCATACTCACACATTATTTTTCCTAAAGTAGGCCTGTTTCATCTAATGTGCACAATGGATATTGCTCAAGATACTCCCTCAGGAAGTGGTTTAATATTTTTGTGAAATTATAAATCAGTCTTTACAAGCTTTTCAGCCCATCACTCAAGTCACTGGAAGTCTGTGACCAATCATTTCATCTCCAATATGACATTATGTATTTCAGAGCTGGAGGAACAGAGACAAAGTCTTCTGTGGGCAACATATGGGCTCAGCAGTAAATGAAGGCTTATAGTTTAGGACCACCTGACCACCAGGCATGTGTTCTGACATGATACATTTCTTTCAAATGTGACGAACAGAAGGATGTTCAAACCAGATCAGACTGTAAGCTTGCATCCTGTCTCTGACCTTGGGGAGCCAACAGGACAGTCTGTGAAGACAGAAGCCTGTAGTGATATAAATAGATAGTCTTTGTGAATATCGTAATATTTTCTGGAGAATGTTTCAGTCTTGAGTCATGTCTGATTCTGAAACTTCCTGATACAGAAGCAATGGGTTTTTGTATTTAATGACCTTCAGTTTTCTTCTATGAATTTATCTTGGTGCTTTTTGATAACATACAATATCTTAAGTCTTAGTAAAGTGAGCTGAATTTGTGTATGCTCTTTATTTCTGTTGTGAAACTGTGGAGATATCAAAATAAGTACCTGGGATCTGAGGACACAATGTGGAAACGTGTAAAAAATGTTGGTTTACGTAATTTCTGGACAGGATGAAGGGGAAATTGTCACCTGCAGATAAATGAAAATTTTCAGTGAGCTTCCAGAGCTGAATGGGAAAAAAGACCTTGGTGAAACTGAGATCAAAATCTGTATTCACCACAAAACCATGGGTGCTGAATCTTCTTTAAATTAGAAACTTGATTCACTGTTCTGGCACCTTGCACAGGGAAAAGACAAATAAAGTTACTGGGATAGAAAGAAATACTTAAGGGATCAACCAAGAACATACCCTTAATTTTTTATTTGCTGTTACGGCTTTCTGCCATTTGGTGCCTCTTTATCTGGGACCCTGAGGTCAGTTTCAGTCTGGGTGCTAGATATTAATATTTATTCAGCATCAGGCCATGCTTTTTGTTGGGATTATTAGCCTGGACACAACTTTACTGAATGCAAATTACTGCTATTACATGAACATATAGTGACTGCATTTGAACTTGTCTGGTTAAATCCTATCAGAACAGCTCTGATGCACCAAATTCTGTGAATTAGTGCAATTATTGCAACATTAACATACTTAGCACACCTACTCAAAGAGTTTATTTCCTTTAAATTACTTACTAAGTTTTATATTGAACCTTTTTTCATCTGCTAAAGCAAACGAAGCAGGGCTGCCACAGGCTGTCACTGGTCATATTGGCTCCCACACTCTGAACAGCATGAGACTCTCCTTTGGAAAAAAGTTTGTGATGAAAAATGGTGGGAAAATTCAGATGGTATGAATAACTTACATTCTGAAAACAAGTAGCTTGATACTTCTAATTTTGCAACTATCTCAATATCCTTTATGTCTTTTTATATTTAGTTGCTTATTTTTCAAATAAGAAGACAAAAGGTGAATACAAGCTCTCTTCTGTTCAACCACAAAAGCATCCCATAGTGTGCTCAGTAAAAAGCACCTGGACTGTAAACTATGGACATGCCACCATTATATTTTCAGTACTGCAGACTGAAAGACCTCCTCATCTTGTTTAACAGTTTCCTTTTGTGGGAAACTGAAACATGCAACAAAGTGTGTGTGGTTTTTTTTGTTTTGTTTTGTTTTGTTTGTTTGGGTTTTTTTTTGTGCAATGCTTACTTTGTACAGCTGAAAAAATAAGCAATGTAATAAGTGGTGATGTAACAAGCACTTATAATAGTTCCTGCCATGGGTTTTCAAACAAATGTGTTAATCCATGCTAATCTGGTTCAGTGCTTTGAAAACTGCTATATGTTTTTTTTACAGCTCACTTGCCATCCCTGCTACTATTACAAATGCCCTCCATTGCACACATGCTTTTATTTTATTGCACCTTTAGGCAAATTTAAAGCAAATAAGAAGATATAATTATGTTCGATTAAGGTAGCTTGGTGGTAGATTTGTGTCAACTAGTTCAGTGTCTTTAATTCTTTGTTTTTTGTTTTCACTGAATATGTGCAAGGGAAAAGGAGGTCTCAGAAGATGCTGTGTACTCTGCTCTGGAGATTTACTTTGTTCAATTTAAAAGAAATGACTGCAGTATTATAGAAAAAGAGGAGAAACATGCACACCTCTGGTGTGTGATTCCCCAAGACTTGAATTACCCCTCAGAGATGCCCATCTGTCTCCACTGATTATACAGAACATTTAGGAAAACTACATGCTAAAATAGACTCGTCAGCTTTATACCTGCATTGGCTGTAGGTGTTGAGGTTGTACTGGTGGTGGTGACAGGGGTGGCTTCTGTGGGAAGTGTCCAATGGTTGCCCCATGCCAGACACAGCTGTCTTCAACCAGCCCACTGCGGGGCACAGCTGAACCCCTCAGCTATGATGGTTGAACCTTGGGCAAAGCAGATTTAAGGAAGGCTAAAAATGCCAGACAGGCAAAGGGAAAAACAGAGGGAGAAACAGCTCTGCAGAGGCCCAGGCCAGAGAAGGAGAATGGGAATGGGAAGAACGTGCTCCAGGCATTGGAGCAAAGTCTCCTGCAGCCCACGGGGAACCCACACTGGGGCAGGCTCTTTCTTGAAGGACTGCAGCTTGTGAAGATCCCACACTGGAGCAGGTAAAACACATGAGAGGGAGGTAAGGGCAAAGATGAAAAGTTTTACATGGAACATAGCACCTCCCCACTCCTCCTGTGCTGCTCGGAGGGGAAGTTTGGAGGAGTTTGGAGTCTGGAGTGAAGCTGAATGTGGGAAAGGGGGGAAGAAATGTGGTGTTTCAGTGTTTCTCTTTGATTCTTTTATTCAAATCTGCTTTAATTGTCAGTAAATTAAATTAATTTTTCACATTCAAGTTTTTCCCATGATGGTAATTGGTTAGCAATTTCTCCATCGTTATCTTGACCCATGAACTTTTGTATCGCATCTTTTCAGTCCTGAAAAGGAGGGGGAGTGAGAAAGTGTCTGAGTGGGGATCTGGCTGCTGGAAGAGGTTAACCCACCACAGCATCTAAGCTTAAAAGGAATGATATCAAGTAGTAACTGGGAGAGGAGGGATGCCAGCATCCATTTTATGAAAAGTATTTGCATAACTTTTCTGAAAAGAAAAACTCTATGCCTAAGATTAAGGCATGCACTAAATCATTTTACTACTATTTCTGATTCAACTACAATTAGGAAATACAGCAATTCTTTACTTCTGATAAGGCATTATTTTCTATTAAACCTATTTGTGTGACTGAGCATGAGTGTAATGGGTTGAACCTGCGTGATTGACAAGTTTCTGAGCCAATCGCTTTTGCGGTTTTGCACATAAAAATCCCAGGCAGGGTGGAATTTCCTCTTTGTCTTTGGGCCCAAGGGCCGAGGGGTGGTCGAGGGTGGGGGCCCCGAGGCCCAGCCCGGATCTGGGCCAGGCCCTCCTCCTCGACCCCTCAGCGCGGCCGCGCGGGGCCGGCCCTCCCCTGCCAGGGCCGAGCTGTCCCTGCTCCGCAGGCAGCCTCTGGCTGAGGCCGCGGGGCCCAGATGAAGTCATGGAACCGCCGGGAGCGGCGGGAGCCGACAAGACACCTTTGCATCCAGCACAGCCCTCACCCAGGCTGAAGGAAACACCGCACTGCAGCCAATGAAAACACCTTCTCTTTCAAGTCAGCAAGGAAAGAGGAGAAAAGTAAAGTCACATGGGACAAAGCTGAACATGGCGATTCCAAGGTCAGAGACAGAGGGGACTGGACAGGACCACGTGGGAAGGCAGCGATAGCAACGGGAAAAGAGGGCTGCAGTGCTTAAAAGATGCTTCTTGTAAAGCCATAGAAAAGGGCTTTAATCCATTTGGAAAAAATTTGGGCGGGTGAGAAATTCTTATGCAGTCTGTGACTTAAGAAGAAAGGCCCACGCCAGGCCATATAGAAGTTATGAGAAGATGTTAGAGACTTGAAGTAAAGAATCTGTGCTTTCAGACTGAGGTAACTCATCTTTAAAAATTAACCTCCTATTTTCTCCTATGGCCCGTGATTTTTTCAGTATGGGAAAACTGCGAAAAATTAATGAGAAAGATACCTTTGTCACTTTAACGGATTGTTTCTCCAGGCGGACTGTTAGTTTGTGAAAACTCTATGGCACAATAGAAGAAATCTCTTTTCCTAAAGCATAAATCGACTTTTTAAAAAGTACAACTCTGACCAAAATACCATGTTCTTGTTTTGTTTGCACTTGTCAAAGGTTTATGGTAAAGAAAAAGAACATTGGGAAAGGAAAAAGTGTTTTAAAGGTTTGCTTTAATTTCCTACCAATCCTTTTTTCCATTCTGTTAATAATAAACTTTCTGTTATGTTACAACTGCTTAAGTGTGAACCTTGTTTTGCCCCAAAATTTCCATACATTTTCCTCAATGAATCCATATTCCACTGATACACATAGTTAGATTTCGTGTATTTGGCATTTAAAGCAGTGTCAAACCACGACAGTGAGATATGCCACAGACCAAAGATGCAATATCAGTGTGCACAAAATAACAAAGCTAGAAGACCGACTTTATCAGTTCCTTACTGTTTTAATTTTCTTGAAAAACATGATTTTGACTAGTAATACACAAGCATGTTAGCAGAAGAAGAAATAAATGAGTTTGTGGCATGGTTGGGCACATTCTACTTAGATTACATGCTGGCCTTGAAATCTTATGGTCTAAATAACTACGACTGAGCCAGTAGGACAGCAAAAATGCCTAATGTAACTGCATGCTTAAATCAAAAATGCTGAAAGGCCAAAACAAGACCCTAGCTGTAGTTGAGGTCACTGTTGCTCTCCAGGTTTTGAAATCAGGTGTGTCTGTTTTCCCTTTAGTAATGATACATGCTCTTCTACCAATATTTGTACAAGATAAAAGGCATGGAGTCTTTGGAAGTGCAGTGTGTTAACAGATGCACAATTAATCTAGTCAGGTTTCTTTTCCTTAACTTTTCTTGATAACCTTGATGAAGCATATTGCTGCTGCTACATTCCTCTGATAGCCTGTCTCATTAAGTATGCACTGAGTAACAAGCAACAGCACTAACTAAGATGCTTTATGGTATAAACACACAAATATTGAAACATGCCATTTTAAGTGCTCCAGAAATGGCTATTTTCCTCACGTATTTACTTTTAATTAAAGATGCATCCACTTATAAGGACATTCATCATCACGATCATCATGCTACTGGCAAGGAAATCCCTCATTGTGAAAACTCTACTCTTACTAATCAGTTCCTCCTGGGGCAATTTGAGGAGCGATAACTAGAAATGCATAGAAAATCAATTCCTCATCATGTGTAAAGTTTAATGATTTCAAAAATTGCATCAATCCACACTGGATTTGTCCTGAAACTTCATGTCACTTTTCACCAAGAAAGAAAAAGAACAAAACCACCATGTTATTAAGTGCCTCTACAAATGATGGACTTCAGTTCAGTCCCTCATATCTGATGTCAGTGCTCCTAACAGAACACATGGTTCTTAAACTGATACTGTTTAAAGCAAAATTTCATCTTCCCAGAAAACATTTCAGTTGTGATGAACTAACATACCTTGATTATAAAAAAAATAAAAATAATTCCATCCAACTCTCAAATGCATCTAGTGGTAAATGAGGATGTGGAGTGCTATGATGGACAAAACTGGGCTGCATGTGTTCTGCCCCACCACAGATTCACTTTCTAGGGAAGGCAGGTTTTCTTCCTGCAGTCACTTCTATGGTGAGGATGGAGAATGAAAGATCCTTGCTCCTCAGTATTTCCGTAAGCCAAACTTTAGGTCAGCACTTCTAACGCCTCATCTTCCTGGGATCAGTTTTGCTGTGAGAATGGAAACAGGACTGCTAACATTTGAAATACTTTATTTTAAAATATGTAATCTATCTTCAATGGCATAAAGGTTTGTAGGAGAAGCAAGAGCAGATAAAATGCTTCTTAAGACACTCTACCTAAACATTTGCCTCCATGCAAGGGCAAGACTGATCTGAGCTATTTGCACTCAGCTATTCTTCCAGCTGACTTTATACTGTGAAACTAAAGTTTGCAGATTTTACGTTGGTAAAGTTTGCCGCCATTGTTAAGTTCCATGGACATTTGTCTTATTAAGATTATGCAAGGCCTGTGCTTTACAGTGCACACAAGTGCAAGTATCAACATACGGCTGGAATCAGTAATCGTGCAGAGAGCCATAAAGGTTTTATTGCCACTACGTCACTTGTGAGTTATGTAGGTCATCCCAAACAAGTGGCAAAACAACTTTTACAGCAACGTGCACTGTTATATTTCAGTCATGCCACCCAGAGTATATCACAGCAACATTAAAGAAAAAAATTTAGCAAGCTTTTAAAATAAAATGTTGTTATTGAAACTGCTTTTATGTGACCCTCCACCTGCAAAGTGAGTTGCCTTGCTTGCCCACAAATCCCAAAGATTTAGGGAACTCTTTGCCTGGGTTACAGTGTGCACATATTTAGTGCACATATTTAGAGAAACTATAACGCTGTCTACTTCTTTTTATGTTCACTACCTTATCTTTGTTGCACAGTTTAGCTTTTAAGATGTGTAATTATATATCCATGTTCATAATGACATAAAATCCTACTTTGATTCCTTGCAAATCAAAATTACTTATTCTGCCACACTGTTATTTGCAGTTAGGCTTTAAATTTCACTTGCTGCCTTGAGCTAAAATATATGTGAAAGGAGGTGCAAGGTCATCTACACAGGATATTAACATTTTTACAAAACAGGAACCATTTCTACCCATATCACACTATGCTTCCAGTCCTATGGTATTAATAAACCCTGCTTACACACTGTAGTTATTTCAAAACCTATTAAAATGCCAGGGATCACTTACTCAAACAGAGCTTTTATGGTTAATCAGGAAATTTAGCATTGATTGTACTGCATCTGCTTTTGAATAAAACAAATGAAATTTGCCCACTTACGAGTCATAATCAATCCCTTTGGGACACTGAGGGGAATTAGCATATTTAATTACCCTGCAATGGATTCTTTTTCACTCAGTATTTAAGACATATTGTATTACTGCAAAAGGTGACTACCTGCTTTATGAACTGCACAGGAGACCTGGTGTGGCTGTGAGGAAGGGGACTGCTTTTATTTCACAGTGCTACAGGATGATGAATATTTCTTCTACCTAGTCAAAATTATTTGATACCTACGTTATAATCCTTGAGTGGGAGCATGCCTGAAAATACATTGTTACTAGTAGTCAAAGAGGTATAGGATTGATTAAGGAATGGGCACCCTCTGAAGATTCAGAGTTCTGGGCTCCCAATTTTATCCCCCTTCCCCAAATCCAGACTCCATTTACAGTTTTG
Organism: Mystacornis crossleyi; assembly: GCA_013400655.1. Lineage (NCBI taxonomy): Eukaryota > Metazoa > Chordata > Aves > Passeriformes > Timaliidae > Mystacornis > Mystacornis crossleyi. The sequence goes on along the minus strand of VYZQ01062411.1, from coordinate 12,360 downwards.
ATTAAGCTGAAACTGTTGCAGTAATGCCTCTCTGTGTGCACCTATGGAGGTGTACAGAAACAAAGCCAAGACCAGGACCAAGGCCAAATTCATCTCCTTTCCACATCATGTTCTGTGGGAGTGTCTTGAGGGCGGCCTGTGCAATAACTTGGGATAGTTCTTGCAAAAGAATTCACACACCCCCTAAACCCCAAACTCTGTAGATATTTTGGTTATCCTGGAGCACTGAGCAGCATTTCTCTGTTTTCTTTTGCAGTGATCTAAGGTGGCCCAGAGTCCTTCCTAGAAAGGCAGATACATCACCTTAGCGAGAAGCTGAGAGTCTGTGGCACAGTCTGCACTTCAGGTATGGTGTTTCATCCAGCCCAGGAGGCAGCAGCTCAGCTACATTATACAAGTGGACGTGGGTCATGGCAGCACAGCTCTGAAATGTGGGAGTGTGTGGATTCAGCCCGTGGCCCTACTGTTTCTGGGTCTCCTTGCACACGTTGCTCCTTCAGAGAGCTTTCTGTGTTGAGCCCTTGGTCATGGTCTTATTGCTCATTCCGCCCGCCCCCCCCACCCCCGGCTGATTAAACATGAGGGAAACTGTCTTTTCCTCATCTACCCTCTGTAAAGAATTTCTTAAACAAGGAAAAGGGATTGGAGTTTTCACTGGTGATTATTTCTGGATTATTAATTACCTTTAATTACCATGTAACACCAAGATTAAAATGCATTCTAAAACTTGGCACTTCAACCTTATTAGCTTACTACAAGAGTACGGTAGTTTCTAACAATTCTATTTATCAAAGGTAAACCGCTTATTAAGACCTTCTAATTATTAAGGTAGTGTAATCAATCTTCAGTAAAATTCCATTAGCGAGAATAAGCCCTTGAGGAAACTGCTTGTGACTCTTACGAACTTGACCAAGTCTGAAATATATAAGAAATCTCTATTCAACCACCATGAGTTTCTTGTATTCAAATTTTCTACTTTGTAGAAAGAAAGGCTTTTGGCTGATTGTTTATATGCCTCTGGAATGCTTTAATCATCTTGTAAATGTTGATGTTCTTATTATTCACTTTTTTTGTAAAACTTTTATTCCACAAGCAGATAATTCAGTGACAGGGAAGATAAGTCATAAACGCATTAGAAAGCACAATCTTTCCCCCAACGCTTTCACTGTATAGTTTAGAAATACTATTCTGCCTCCAATTTTCCTCTTTACTGCATCACCTGGGTATCATCCCCCTTGTGTTATTTATGCTCGTGTTTTCAGTATACAGATGGACTTTTTTACTTAGGTCATCACAAATTCTGTAAAAGCCTTAATCTCATCTACATTTTGAGTTTTTCATGTGTCCTACCCTGTATGGTCTCTACTGCTGGACTGGAAATCCTTTCCGTCTGCAGGTGTGTGACTTCCTTGCTAAGACTGGGATGGGAGGCAACCTGGGCTTGCAGCACTGTCCCCTCCTCACCATCAGAGCCAAGCAGAGCTCTGACCTGCCTCCCAGGCTGCTGGGAGGTTGTCATTTGGTAGTCTTTCCTGTGCGAAAAGAAAGTAGCAGACTTCTGGCTCTTAAAAAAATCTGTCTGGGAGAAAGAGCAGAAGTAACCTGTCCAGCCTACATAAGATGGAAATAACCAGAGTTAATTCCAAACGAAGCGGTGAGTTCCTTTATCCCAGATGAACTGTGACCTTCAGAGTAACAAGAACTCTTTTAAAGATTTGTTCATCATGGTGACAAGTTATTCAACACTAAGCTAAAATGTTTGGTTTTGATTTATATTTTCCCACTATTATCCAAATCAGGCTGTATTTCTTTCACTTTCTCCAACATTCACAGTCTGTCCTCATCCCTGCCTGCTAGCATTTACCAGAGCATTCTGCATTTTTCCGTCTCATCAACTTTATACCTTTCTAAACCTCATCAGAATTTTTTCACCTTCATATATGCTTCCTAATAACCTCACTTAATTTATCCCTTATAATTCATTCTACAAATGAATGTTTGTTTAGTCACCCTCAAACTAACCTTGCAACAGCTTCCTGCAATTTTTGGTACATACACTTCAGCATTGTTAAGAAAATAAATGATTTTGGAAAAAGCTGAATGCAAAATGATACAAAGGCGTATTACTCTCTGTGCTTTCTACAACAAATTGAACATGAAAATCATCTTATTTTAGTGATCCTTTTAGTAAGATTTTACAGAATCAGTCTCCTGCTTAAAGAAGAAATAGAAAATGAAAATATTTTCTAATTCTTCACTGCAAGAACTTGTGTCTTATTTTTCAATTGACTTAAAATACATCCGATTTTATGCAAAAATATTGTCTACAAAAGCAACACATGGCAATCCTTTTCACTTGCTTCCATCACAGAAACCTATTAATAAAAAGCTTGTTAAACATTAGAAAAGGCTGCCAATAATGGGATTGTCTTTCAGGTTCTTCATGAGAAATTCAAGTTTTATTTTATTATGGATACCTTTGGCCTGTTGAGCCCCAGACATCCGGAAAAAACTTAAAATATTTACTTCCAAAGTAAATAGTACTTAGGGAGGGTATTCTGAACATAATAATAAAATTTTGGGATACGAAAGGAGATTTCTTTGTGTTTATGCATTTTCATAAAAGCATAAGATTATTTCTATTATAGAGCTGGGCTTATCTTCCTGATGTATATTTTTATTTAAGTTTAATTAGAAAACTATTATTGTAGTAAGTACTTTTTATTTGAATGAAGTTATTTCAAAGCAAATAATCTAAATAAGACACATATACATTAAAGACAATACAAGAACTTCCATTCTGAGATAATCATAAATGCTTTGAATCATCCTATACATTTTATAACCTCATTTTTACCTTCTATGGTATAGAAATGAATTCCATTTAAAGCTAAATACTTAAATCCAGCAACATTATATTGCAGATCTCATTAAGTAGGATCTCTCAGTACTGCATACAAATATCTGCTAGATTTCTGCAGAGCCCTTCTTGGTACTTCCACACCTATTGCTACAGAAAGAAGCAATTAAGAAATCAGATGTATGGAATGAGAATTGTTGGCAAGGTACAAATAGGTAACCTTTTTACTTCTTTTCCTTTTTTCACAGCTTCACTATATTAAAAAGCATGTGTTGTAAACAGGAGTGAAAAATTCTGGACATGTTACAAAATAAAAGACCTAGGGTTATGGTATTTTATCCTTTTGCATCCTCTTTCTTCATTTTATGAGCCCCTGCTGGTACCTGTGTTCTTTCCCACTGACAAAGTGATGTGTTCTTTCCCTAGCGTACAGACCTCTTCGGCTTTGTCATTCATATAAGTAAGGTTTTCTTATAAGCTGTTTTCTGCCAAGTTAATACACCAAAGCTTTAAAGGTGGAATACAAGAGCTTTTTAAAATGTTTTAGGGTACCTTCTTTCATACTGTCAAGAGTGACTGCAATCCATTTAAGTCAAATGCTTCATATAAAAAGAAGCATTTACAGCAGCAGGGTTGTTACAGAAGCAGTTTATTTTCGATAATGGTTTTGGCCCAGCCCTTTGGTTTTCAAGCATTTAACTCATAGACAGAAGTCTTAACTTTCTCCCTGCAAAGCATAAGTGACAGTTTCTTATGTAACTGTCCTCAAAGCTTGAATGACTATAAATACTTATTCAGGCCTTGTTATTTGCTTCTGACTTGCTTGTAATCACTTAGTATTGTGATAATGTAATTAAATGCTATGACTTACTACAAAGTAATGGAACACACAATTGCCATGTGATTTAATTTGACTGCGGAATATGGCCAGTATTTGTAACGGATGTTATTATTCAGAGACAAATGTGAATGTAAAATTGCAAAGTGCAGGTAATAACTGATAGTCAGAACATCCATTCTTAGGCATCAGATCAAAGAAATATTACTATTATTATCTAATCAATTACATTAGGTTTTGAGCTGCTCTGGCTTGACAGGCAAGTGAGATCTAAATGTTACCATTTTCGCTGCAAGTGTATTGCTTAAACATGAGATACTGGAGAGTCCCTCAGGCCTTGGGAATGTATCCAGTCTGTGCCCCATCTCAGTCTGGGATGGACCAAGGATGTAAAGGTCTCCTCCCTAACCTCTAATAGGAAGGATGAAGGCACAAAGATGTATTCTGGCACCTTGGCAGGAGGCAGAGTACAGAGGTGTGCTGCAGAGCACAGCTACCCACAGCATGGCCCTAGTTTTTGCCACTGCAAAAATGGGTGCGGTTTGATAAAAACTTCAGGTAGCGGATTGTTTTCATCCTTCTATTAATATACTCTTTAAAGTTTGTGCAAGACATTTCGTGAAGGGGCAAAACTGTTTAGAAATTTCATATGGGATACATGGTCTTGCTTTCCTTAACCCCGTTCTGTGGAGTCTTCAGAACAGCTGACAAAGCCCTGTTGTTCTCTTGACTGAGCATTGAAAAACTAAGTTTGAAAATTCTTGCGCTAGAACAGAACTGTTTACATGTCAATTTGGCTTCTGAACCATCTACATGTAGTTGAAGACTGCATCTACATTTTGGGAGACATTTTTTGATCAAATTTCTCTCTAGATAACTCTATTAATTATTGCATCCTTTGGCATTAATCTATCAATTTTCTTTTAAATAATTGATCATCTTAACTGTTTCAAAATGTAAAAGTTTGGGTTTTGTTCTTTTTCCCCAAAGACATGTCAATTCAGCTGTATTTATTTGTTTCTTTAGTAAGGTCTGAGTATATACCAGATGGGAAATGACAGATCTGCATATCTATGCATAATTCTGACATCTTTAAGTCTTTTTAAAAAAACACAAAGTTATATTTATAAGGGCCTTTAAAATGAAAATATATCACTTTAGGCAAAATGCTTACAGTTTGCTTATCCACATTACAACCATTTCAGAGATCCCAAAATATTTATTTTCAGTATTGAACTTCTTTTTATGGTCGATCCACTCTCTTTCAAAGCTGTTCAGTTTACACAACTAGTAAATTACTTTTCCATAATTGCTGTAATTACAGTCCTCCTTGTGCTTACTCTTATCTCAGAACTGTGTTACAGTTGAACATTCTGGTAACAGAAAACCTCATGTTTATTTAGGAGGTAACACAGAACACTGTAAACTAAAATATCTATTTGGGAAGCTCCCCGTAGTTAATGTAATGTGATATTACAGCGATTTAAAAGGCTGTAGCAACATACCACTTATACAAAAAGCTTTTAAAAACAGTGTATAGGTCAACGAAACCTTGAAATGTTACAATTTTTCCTGTTAAAAATCAGGCTTAAATCATGGCTTTAAATAGCAAGGAGAAAAGATGCTAATAGTAGGGGGGAAAAAAGACATCAATATAATCGAGGTCATTCCTATAGAATGTGGGAAATCCCCATTTCCTGCTTAGCCATCTCTGCAGAGACTGTTAATATAACTACCCAGGAGTGCACATTGTCTACTTTGACAAGAAACTGTGCTTTACCCTTCTTGAGTAAGTTTTATCAAAAATGGTATTTCCTCATGTGCACAGACTCTTGTCTTTGTGTTCTAGTTCTCCCTAACATCTATACAAAGAGCAACCCAGTTGTTTAAAGCATAGCTATGAGGAATAACATTTCATTACCCCAAACTGTAATAATACTGAAGATGGAGAAGAATTCTTCTTTCTAAGTTATAACCTTTATTTCTTGTGCATTTAATTACAGTTTTAATTTTCAGCTCCTTTAGCAATGCCTTCACTCAGTTTTGCTGTCAGTGCCGATTATCCAAACCTGCTATTAGGGTTCTGAATTCCATACTAAAAAATCTCAAAAACACAAAGAGAAAGGATTGCCAGTGCAGTTCTGAGATGGGCTGAAGCTGCATTTCTCAGAGCTTTCTGCACTGTTGACCCATATTCACAACTACTTTGCTATTTTTTCATGGATACAATGACATGAAAATATATTAAAAACGGCATTAATTTCAGTATCCAGATTAAAGGTGACCTTGTGTGATAAACTGACACATTTACTGCAAGGAACCACACAGACTTTGATTATGCATCATATTTCACCATTTCTTGTCTAATACCTTCTTATTCTCTGGGGTTTTTTTCCTTTCATTTTGTTACTGTTATTCATGCAGGAGCCTTCTTAAAGAGAGATTTTGCCATCTCTCTCAGCTTTCCTACATATCCCTGCTTAGCAGCTCACTGTTCTAAATCCCATAAGAAAACTTTATTTTTGTATCCTTTTCCATTATTTTAATTGCTCTTTTTCTTACCTATTTCTTAATTATTTCAAGTTCATAAACATAGTTAGGCCTTTAAGACATTTTCATTAAAGTCTCTAAAATATTTTTATCCATAACGTGTAGGAGGTTGCAGTATACATCGTATTTGCATCTTTTTGTACAATAAGAAGTCTTTTATGTGATCACTTGAAAATTAAAATAAAACAAAATCACAATTTCTTCATACTAGAGCATGAAACAATACAAATGACAGAAATGCAAAGGCATAAATTTATACATAACTGATTTTCTCCTTTTTATAAGGAAAATTTTGAACTAGTTATCTAACAATTATTAAAACTAGAATAATGAAGTGGTATATATAGCAAACATTTAAAGTATTTGACAGTTTATTTTCTTTAAGGAGAAGCACGTTTTTTCACCATTGTGCTGCATATAATCTAATGAAGGACAAAAAGCAAACCCTTAAGATGGAGCAACAGGTAAGAGCTTTTACTATATGGTAGTATTAAAAGAATAGAAGGACAGCCTACTCTCTTACCCCACACCTCATCTGCCTTCCCTGTTCTGAGCACCCACAGCTTTTACTGTGGCTCTACCGTGCATTGGATGGTGATCCAGGGTGGCAATAAGCCAAGATGATTCAAGGAGCACACTGAAAACAAAACTGATTCATTAAAAAAAAAAAATAGAAAAAAAGGAAAAGTTTTATGCTTGAGCAATGAGCAATGGTCCTGTTCAGAAAAACATCCTATCAGCATCAAAGTCAGTGCAAAGGAATCAGTGCAAATATGCAGCCATATGGGGTCAAAGGGATGGAGAAGAAATAAATGACAAGGCACATTTTCAGAAATTCTGACCTCAATCATCTTATGTAAAGTTAGGATTTGCATTTCTACTTGAGTTGTCCACTCCTTGAGTGGAGGCTGCTCACTAATCTGGCTGAGAATTTCAAACAACCTTTCCTCTCACAGTTCATTTCTTACCAGGTTAGTAGGCTGAAGAAAGCTTGGGAAGCAGGTCAGCAGGATGGAAGCAGAAGGAACATATGGCTGGGAACAAGTTCTCTGATTTCAGCAGCTTCCAGCTCTCAGACTGGCTCAGCCTTCTCAGGACCCTTAGGGCTTAGGGTTGCTACTTCAAAATGCACCTAAAGATCTACTGATGAAGATGAAATTAGCATTCCACTTCTTGTCCTGAATTATTTCTTTCTGCCATAAGTTGATATAGTGGCATATGAGTTACATCAGGTAGCTGAGGCCTATCCCAGTTGAAAGCCTATCCTAGTTTTGTGGCTGGGTTAGGTTCCTGTAGGTCCTGGTCCCACTCAGCTCTCCCCAGGCTGGCTGCCCCACTGCTGCTGGAACAGGCACGGCATAAACGCGTGGCCGGGACAGGAATATATGACTGACCTGTTCACAGCAGCTGCCCACAGTTTCATCTCTCTTTAGCATCAAACTAATCTCTTAAATCACAGTCTGGCTGATATTTCAATTGACATCACTGGCCTTGGGAGCTGTTTTTCTCTCCCTGGTACTCTCCTCCCACCAGCTCATTCCCACCATGCTGCCTGTCCCTGCTCTGTGTTGGCAGTGCCGTTTGTCTGTGTGGAGGATCTCAAGATCAGGGTACCGTGCTGGCACAGTGGTACAAACACACAGCTGGCTGCTATGTGGGGACTGCCTCAGCTGGCTTAAGCAGGATGGGTGCAAGCGTGACCAGATAGCGATTCCCAAATGTAGCTTGCTCACATACTGCCTTCACAGGACTAGAAGTGTTTTCTGTCACACCTTCCCACTCCGTGCCAGACCATATGTTTAGGAGAAAACATGGCACCAGCCCCAATCGCCCCTCCCATATGAGACAGTAACAGCAGTGGCAAATCCTTGCTCCTTCACCCAGAAGGACAGGTGGAGGCTTTCAGGCTCTTCTTGTCTCCTCTGAGGGAGCTCAGTTGGTCGTTTTCAGGTGTTGTGTTGATTCCTGAGTATCAAAAAGTGACTGGGCTATGACTACACCTCACCCTAGTGAATCCCTGAGGAGGGTCTGGCTATTGTGACAAAAAAAATGAAAAGTCTCAAAGTGGAAAAGTGGGGGAGTTTTGTTTTTTTTGTTTGTTTTGTAAATGAGGATAACGAATGCAAAGAATTGGGAACACAGAGCATCTTCAGGTGTTGTTTTATTATTTTTTGATGCCTCCCAGCTCACCACGCATCCCCTCCCTTGCCATGGTGCCAGAATCTACTGGGTTACAGAGTGAGACAAACCAGAGAACAAACTCAGCTAAGCACACCCACTGAAAAAGTAGAAAAGAAAGTAAAAATCGTTTTCATGGAGATCAACTGTGTGGCCGCCAGTGCTGGGACTGGAACACAGGAAAGTGCAGGAAAGACTGTCTGTCATCACTGTTTTCTGAAGCAGCATCATTAGGTGAGCTAATACTGAAGCCACACTTCAGGCAACATTCAGAATTTTGCGTAAAAAGCATGTGAAAATGCACATCTACGCTTGTGCTTGGGTCCAATCTTCATTGGTCAGCAGCTGCTCAGAGCCCATGAGATCTGTTTTGTTTACTTCCTATACTTTTTTTGATCACTGCTACAGATATCATGTACACACTGAGTTTCTGCAGAGAAAAAAGTAATGCAGCTGTCTCAGGTGAGAGCTTCCTAAAGACAAAATTATCCACAGTGAGTAGAAAGTTCAGATAGTCATGAAGTTCTCTGAGTGCACACTGAAATCTAAAAATTATGGCCTTAAAAATGGGAATTGAATAAGCCTTTTCAGATTGAAAGTCAGCGATGTAGAGACAGAGCCTGAATCATTCTGGGAATTTTGAGATCCCTTAGTAGCAGTTTATCAGAACATAAGCCCTAAACTGTGATAATTAATCTCTTTTCAGGTTTATACCTGCAGGAATTGTACATATTGGAAATCAAATGGATTAAGATTGTTATTCAACATCTGTTCTTGCTGTGTGTTTCTTTCCTTAAAAAAGTCAGTCTCTGTAGCAAGAGGGAAGACGGTATTCTGCTTGGAAATATCTACTCCAGCTTTTCGGATAGTAGATGTGGCTGGGCCATCAATGAACTAAGGTTACAGAACCCACCTGGGAGCTCAGGGAAATATAGATAGCAAGCTTAAGCTCAAATCTGTGCTACCACTTTATATTGTAATTAGTATGTAAACCAGATTTCAGTACGTAAACTAAATAAAACTCAAGTTGCACCTTAATTGCAGTAAAAACACGTGGCAGAGCATCCTATTGGTTTCTGTGTTTACTGTCCTTTTAGCAATAAAGCTTTTTTTGATGTGGCCTGAATTTTCAACCCATGCAAGCTCCTCTATTCCACCAAGCTGTTTTGGGAATTGACATATACTGATAAAACAAGGTACCATTCTCACTGGGCAAACAAACTTCCATTTTATGTTCAAATAGTGGGAAGGGATGTGTGGGTCATCATGACACTCCCAAATGACAGCAATTCACCCCACAATTTGCTGCAATAGTTAGAAAATATTTGGTGTTAATTCAAGTGCTCTGTGTGATCATCCAGATGACTCCATGAATGCTGTGAAAATGTTCTAGTTTACACCTTAGAAAAACAGGATAAAACCTGTTGTTCTACTGGCCTATGGTCAATTAAAGAACAAAACTGTGATTCCTAAAGGTCTTTTTTTTTTTTATCCATCTGCAATTCTTTAATTCACTAAAAGGTGACACATAGTACTTGCAGTGTTGATTCATTCTTTCTTTCAAACAATAATTTTGTAGAAAGATGTTTTGGTTGGTATGGTGTCCATTCATATTCTTGGCACTTCTCTAAAGCCTATGAAGGCATTTGCTCCATTCCCCCCAAATAAACAAATTACAGCTGCTGTTCTTCAAGCATCAGCTTGCTGCCTCTGCTTAAGCACAGCTTGTTAACATAAGAACATTTTAACATTTTAAAATTTTGTTAATTAAAATGTTTGTACACTTTTGGGAGCTCACTCAGCTCTCATACCCTTTCATTCACTAAATAAGAAGTATAAATTAAATACATCCATGTATATAAGGTGGAATAGTACAACTCTGCACCTTTTCTCTTACCTTTCATATACATTATCTAAATTCTCCTATTTTTTCTCAAATGAGGTCACCTATAATTGTTTGAATTTGGTGAGCTTGTTTAAATGCTTCAGAGAAATATTCAATCAGCCAATAGAAATCAAAGAAAAGACTTTTTCTGTCTTATCTGTATCTGTTTAAATTAGAGGAATCTGATAGATAACCAAAGCTTTGAATAGCTATGGAATTCAGACTCAAATGAAGGAATTTCAATAGCTACCCACTTTCCACTGAAAATATTGGTATTTCATAACTAACCTATTTGCCTTGAATCCTAACTGTTCTGCAAGGTGTTCTTTGGCAATATAATAGTTATTTATTCTACTACTTTCAATAGAATTTCAGTATAAAGTAATGAAAAGCAGAGACTGCACATCCAGTAACTACTAATTCAATACCATTTTTTCTTTTTATTTTATACTTTATATTTTTATAAGGATTGAAAAGCAATTTGGTCTACAGGAAAAGCTAATTAGTTTTTTCATATTCATATTAGGGATCTTCAATTCTTGGAATAATACTTTTATGCCTGAAGGTCTTTCAGTCTATCCTGAGAAATACTCTGCACTGGAGGGT